>BJCO01769193.1:0-16428 GCA_018326465.1 Flaveria floridana | reverse complement strand
GACACTGGAACGCCGTGACGAGCCACGATCTCCTTGATAAATAACTCCGCCAACCTCTCGGAGGAAAACGTCTCATGAATTGGTAGGAAATGAGCGCTCTTTGTTAAACGGTCAACAATCACCTGGATAGCGTCACTTCCTCTCGCCGTGCGAGGTAGATTCGTGATGAATTCCATTGTGATGTGTTGCCATTTCCATTCAGGAATATCCAGAGGCTGGATTTTTCCATATGGCTTTTGGTGCTCTACCTTCACTTGCAAACAAGTCAGGCACTTGCTCACGTACTTAGCCACGTCACGCTTCATTCCTTGCCACCAGTAATCTCTCTTCAAATCTTGATACATCTTTGTTGCACCAGGGTGGATGGAATATCAGATCTTGTGAGCCTCATCCATAATCTTCTCCCTCAAATCCCCATAGAGAGGAATCCACATCTGCACGAATCGGGTTCTAACACCAAGGGTGTTTTCTCCCAATTCTGATTCCTGTCCTTTCATCCTTTTAGAGTTGACTTTATTACCTTCCAGCGCTTCATCTTGGAACTCCCTCACTTGTGTCATAACATCAGGCGTCATTATTATCTGGTAAGCCCTCACCCGAATTGGTTCGGGTCATCCCTTCCGGCTAAGGGCGTCAGCAACCACATTGGCCTTGCCTGGATGATAATGAATTTCGCAGTCATAATCCTTGATCAGTTCCAGCCACCTCCTCTGCCTCATGTTAAGTTCCTTTTGTTCAAATAAATACTTCAGACTTTTATGATAAGTGAAGATGGTGCACTTCACCCCATATAGGTAGTGACTCCAAATCTTCAATGCAAACACCACTGCAGCCAACTCCAAATCATGGGTAGGATAATTAGTCTCGTGGACCTTTAATTATCTAGAAGCATAGGCTATTACCTTCCCTCGTTGCATCAACACGCAACCCAATCCTGCATAAGAGGCATCCGAGTAGACTACCAGGTCCTCATTCCTTTCAAGTAACGTCAAAACAGGGGCTTGATTTAACCTCATCTTTAGTTCTAGGAAGGCGTTCTCCTAATCAATACCCTATTCATACTTCACGTCCTTCCGGGTCAGCTTAGTCAAAGGAAAAGCTATCTTAGAGAAATCCTGGATAAACCTCCTATAGTAACCTGCCAAACCGAAGAAACTGCGAATCTCGGATGGCGTCTTTGGTGATTCCCATTGCATCACCGCTTCAACCTTTGCAGGGTCCACTCTGATCCCCTCGGGATTAACCACATGACCAATAAATTGGACCTCTCTTAGCCAAAATGCGCATTTGGAGAACTTAGCATATAACTTTTCGCTCCTGAGTGTCTCCAATACTTCTCGAACCTGATCGGCATGCTCCTCTTCACTTTTTGAATAAATCAAAATGTCATCGATGTACACTATCACTGATTTATCCAACATCGGCCGACATACTTGATTCATAAGATCCATAAAAGCAGCTATAGCTTTGGTTAGACCAAAGGACATAAGAGAAAATCATAGTGTCCATAGCGCATGCGGAACACTGTCTTAGGAATATCTTGTTCTTTCACTTTCAGCTGATGGTAGCCAGATCGCAGGTCTATCCTCGAAAACCAGCTGGCACCCTGAAGCTGATCGAATAGGTCGTCGATTCTCGGTAGCGGGTACCGGTTCTTTACGATCAACTTATTAAGCTCGCGATAATCAAAACACATCTGCATGCTGTTGTCCTTCTTTTTGACAAATAAAACCAGAGCACCCCATGGAGAGATGCTCGGTCGGATGAAGCCTTTGTCCAATAGATCTTGTAACTGAACCCTCAACTCTACCATCTCTGAAGGAGCTAGGCGATACGGTGGTTTAGCGACTGGCTGTGCTCCCGGTAACAAGTCAATTTGGAACTCGATTTCGCGATCCGATGGCACACCTGTCAAGTCTTCGGGGAAGACGTCTAGAAAATCATGCACCACCGGTGCGCTGGATAATTGTGGCTCTGGCGCATCCACATCCCTTACATAGGCCAAGTAAGCACTGCACCCACGCCTCAATTACTTTTCGGCCATGATCATCGACACCACCTTCGGTATACTGCACGCTCTATCCCCGCGAACCGTAACTGAGCTACCATCGGGCGCGATTTGGCAAGTTATCCTTTTACTACATACTATATTCGCTTCGTAGTCAGCCAACCCATCCGTGCCTAACACCACATCAAAACCTCCTAAGGCCATAACATGCAATCTAGCAGGGAACTTATAACCTTCCAACTCTATCAAGCAACCCTCAACTACCTCAGTCACCTTGGTAGACTTACCAATGGTTGTTTCTACATAAAAGGGCTCTTCTATCTTTCTACTCTTATCATGCAATAAACGACAAAAGGCAGAAGACACAAAACTCCTACTAGCACCAGAATCAAAGAGCACAAAAGCATATTCGTGATCTACCAGAAACATACCTGAAACTACTTCTGGTTTTGCCCTTGCCTCCTCACGAGTTAGGTTGAATGCCCTCGCCTTTGCCCTCGAACCGTCACCCTTTTCCTTATCTCCACCTTTAACCGTTCCTGATCCTCCTGATTTTCCTTTCTTGCAGTCCTTTCCAAGATGACCCATCTCACCGCACTAGTATCATCTTGCCGCCCTACAATCCTTAACATAATGGCCCTCGCTGCCACATTTGAAACATTTGCCCGTTCCCACTCTACACTCACCCGAGTGACCCTTTCCATATTTGTTGCAGACACTCCCTTCGCCTACATTTCCTCGGCTCCTCGATTGATCTTCCTCTCTCATCCTCTTCTCCCAAAGTCTGAAATTGTCACCCCTGAACCTCTTCATGTTTCTATTTTTGTCCTTACTCCATTTCTCTACCTTTCTCTATACAGGCACCGGATCCCTTTCATCATACAATCTCCCCGCTAAATCCAGCATAGACTTGAACATGCCCGGTTTGGCTGCGAGCATGTTCCTCCTGATGTCAATTGGCAACCCTTGCATATACCGCTTTATCTTCCGGGACTCCGGGCTTTCCATTTCTAGCACCAACCTTGCCAATTCAGTGAACTTGGTCGTGTATTGCTGGTACGTCATATTTCCAGCTTCCAAGCACAAGAACTCCTTCTCGATTTTGTCCAACTCTTGATGTGGACATTATTCCTCCAGCACCAACTCCTTCAACTCTGACCACCTCATTTTGGCTATCGCCCGTCGGCCCTCGGCTTGGACAATATTATCCCACCAGCGCAATGCCGAGTCCACGAATGAATGAGTGGTGAATTTCACTTTCTGATCCTCGCGACCCCCGTTGATGTCCAGGACGGCCTCCTTCTCTCGAACCCACCAATAGGAGGCTGTGGCATTGCTGTTACCATCGAAGGTCGGGGGCTTGCACCTCTGGAAGGTTCCATAGTTGCATCCCTTAGCAGTTTCCTTCACCCTTTCATCATCGCTATCATCACTGTGGACTACCACTCTTGGAGAGACGGGTCCCTACTTAGAGTCCTCAGTCGAATTTTCAGTCTCTTTGTTAGTCTTTTTTCCTTTTTCCTCAGTCTTCTCTCCTTCTTTCACCGCCTTGATTACCTCGGTTACCACAGAGGGCAAGATGTTCTGCATCACATTGTAGACCTCATCCGCAATGGCCTCCTTCACAGTAGACTTCAGGGTAGCTGCTGCTTCACCCTCATGGTGACTATGCAGCTCGGATTCTTCATGTGTAACCTCAGTAACTTTAGCTTTGCTCCTGGTGACACGTGGTGTAGTAGTACGACCACCAGGAGGACGTCCACGCGTAGCTTTCCCCGATTTCCTGTCCGCCATATCTAATTCCTAATAGATTCAAACACCAAAATGGTCATTCAAGATAATTGCTCGGATCATTACAAGTACGTTAAGTCCTTAATTACAGTGGCCAAGTGTGATGAACAACTTACCTTACCCTCCTGTCCCAATCAATCACTATCCTAACACAGGTCAGTATTCAAATATACACGCATATAAAACAAATAGCACACACACATAATACCAGTTTACTTGAAAACTTTTACCTGATGGCACGTATCTAACTGGGTTCGCATCCTTCATTTGGTCCCATTTTCAGTTTAAGTTTAGGTTTGGAAAATATTTTACCTGTTTCTCTTAAACTTTAGCTCTGATACCAACTTGTAAGGCCCCTTTCCCGGGAAGCCTCACAGTTGGTTAATCATAGCATAAAATCACTTTATAAACAAAACATTGTAGTGGAATTAAATAAACATTCACTTAAAAATTGGAAATCAAATTGTACTCATACATTTGTCTTTAAATAGAATAAAACATAGTGCATGGTCTTAAATTACAATAAAGATTTCATAGACAGTAATGCCATCCATTGCTCGCCAAGTAGCTCCCTAGTGCCACCCTCAGCATCAGCATTTACCTGCCTACTATTATGCATAAAAGTCAGCTTTGCTGAGTGAGTTCTAGTTTTTGATAAATAAGAAAATATAAGCTCTATCCACCATATAATGACCACGCATACATCATACTATATAGCTTTTCTTGCATCGTATTAAGCATGTTCATTATCTTTCATTCTTTCATAATCTTTCAGTTCATCATAAGCGCGATTGCACAAAGGAAGAGCTCCATGTTGATCGACAATGAATGTCGATCCCCGTCGGTACCATCATCATGGTAGCTAACCCCCGACAATTGATCCACACTGCAAGGCACATAACCCGCTCATGAATACGGATCCATCATCATACATCAGACTCACATAAGTGAAGTCTATCATAGTGCTTGCAAGACTTTTCATCATCAAACGGACCTTGGGTAACATTCGTTAAGTTCCACTTCTCATTAATATTATCTTTCACTTAATATATAGTACATAACTTATTTAAGTACACACATACCAAGTACTAGTCATCATAACACATAACCGACCCTTCGCAAGACAGCGGAGGTTTGGGGGTGGCAGCCCCTGACAGCAGGGTCCTAGGGGCAGCAGCCCCTAGTGGGGTCCAAGGGGCAACGCCCCTGGCTGGGGCCGGGCTGCCAGGTCAGTGCGCAAAATTGTTATTTTAAGGACTTTATATAGCATATTTTGTTATAGGAAAATTTATTTTCTTGTTAGAACCGCTTGAAATCCTTACCTTGAAAACGTTATGTTTACAATGCATAATAGCCCCAAAAACATGGAAAAACGTTTAAATAAGCGGATCTAGAACTCACCTGGATATCGTAAGTAACATGTAAACTAAGCTTTCTAGGCTAGGATCACACTACACAACCTGCAGATAAGTTAACACTTTAAGGGGTTAATTTCTGCCTAATTTCACTGCTAAGTTCGCAGTCAGATAAGCAGTTTCACTACTAGTTTCGTTGCTAGTTTCGCTGCCAGTTTCGCTAGCAGTTTCGCACGATAGTTTCGCTGTCAGGTGTGCCCAACTTTGGTTGGAATTTCCTAGTTTTGCAATGTCTATAGGCCAACCTGGGCACTAGCGAAATTACCAGCGAAACTGTAGTTTTGCTAGGAATTCTCTTAGTTTCGCCGGATGAGTACACAGTTTCACTGATCGAGCCTACAGTTTCGCTGGACGAATAAAAATGATGAAACAGCCCGTTTTTAACCCAAAATCTTAACTTTTTACGTCCAATCTCTTAGTTTATCAACCATGAGGCTATATCTAAGTTTTTCACATGTTTTCATACGTAAAAATGTGACCTTTATGCGATTCTTTGCAACTTTTCAAAACCCAAAACCCTAGAATCCGGGTTTGATCTACAGAAGGGTTTAGAGGCCGATTCTTACCTGGATTTTTTGCTCCTTTCTTATGGTTTGATGCTCCAATACCCAGAACTTCAATCTCTTAAACTTTGAAGCTTCAAATCTTGAGTTTTCTTCACTTTCTCTCTCTACTTTCTCTCTCTATGAATTTGGGTGGCTAGGGTTCAAATGAGGGAGATGATGGCTGGTTAAGTGGCTTAAGGGCTGATTATGGGTCTTTAATCCCTTAGGCTTTTACCCAATTAAGGCTAATTTAGCCCATGGCTATTTATTTCCGTTATTAAATACCCATTAATTAATCCTATTATCCTTAATGACTCGTTTTAAATTTTTGGGGTGTTACAAAGATGGAAGAGCATTGAGAAGTATAATATTTAGATCTTTGAGATCATTTTTAATGCCAGCAGTTGACATCTCAGTTGTAAGTTGTAAAAATCTATTCATCATTTGGTTTATTGTTTCACCAGATAAATGTTGAAACAATTCTAACTGCCTCTTCAGTTTCTGCTGAGATGTTGGATCGCCTTACCACCTTCACATATTATCTTCAAAGCTTTGTAAGTGTTAAGTTGATGCGCCTAAACAGTGATGAAGCGCCCAAACAATTATGAAACTTCTGACTTTGACTTAGGAACGCCCAAGGGATCGCCTTAGAGGAATTCTCAAAAACACCCAACTTGAAATGCGCCTGAACAGTTGTGAAACGTCCAAATAGTTGTCAGACATCTGGGTTTAAAAACACCCAAACAGTTCAAATGCGCCTACACAGTTGTCATGCACCTAGAATTACTTTGTTTTTGAAAAGTTTCAAAGTGACCAAACAGTTGTAATGCATTACTTTGTTTCTGAAAAGTGTCAAAGTGACCAATCAGTTGTCATGCGCCTCAACAATGGTCAAACGGCTAACCAAAATCGTCTGAATAGTGATAAAACACCTAAACAGTTGTCAAGCACCTAGACACTTATGTAATTTTCAGTAGTGGTTTAACCTAATGCGCCAAATTCAACAGATTCATATGAACACAACGAACACAAATCTTCTAAAATTCTTCAAAACTTGTTTAATTGATCTAAAAACTTTCAATTAGGTAGTAATTTGATCAATTAACAGTCCTTTATCTTCAATTTAATCAAACAACAACAACAATTCAATCTATTTATTGAAATCCAGTCCGAATAATAATGAACAAGTTCAAATAATAATTTGGATAAATTTACTAATTTTGAACGAATTAAACTGTAGATTTTGATTCAAATCATGTTTCTATTGATGAAACACAACTAAAATCAACAATTATTTGATCAAATTGCTTATCAATCACAGATTCAAGTGATTTTTGAGCTTGAAAGTTCGAACAAACTCAAATCACTGAACCAACAGCTCTGATACCATTTGATAGGATCAAAATAGATCGATCTATGATGATATTGTAATGCAATTCAATCAAAACATACACAAGTAATCAAATCAATGCAAACATATTAGAAAAATTCATAGCTTTTCATTTATGGTAAGCATAGAACATACAAGTGTAGAAAACTATTACAACTTCGTTCAACTGACTCTTGTTTCTAGTCTACCTACACAATACATATCTATGCTATTTATACTATCAAGAAAAAATAAGGACATCTATTTACACAAACAGTCCCTAAACTATGACAAAACTATACAAAAGACTAATAAAGACTAAATGTTGATCTTCAAGAGGCTTCTACATTTCTCTTTCTTTCCAAAGCGAATCACTTGATTCTAAGGGATACCTTAAGAAGTACAAGAACTCAAAAATTGAATTCCATGGGTTTTCATCCATTGTGTGTATAGTACTTTTGAAAATCTCAAACGGCGAGCAAGTTATTCCGGATTTTATGAATTTTTTCGGCTGATTCTTGAATCAACTTGGGACCAGTGATTAGTAAGAGAATTTCATCAAAGGTAAATGAGAATCCTAAGAGCTTTTAAAATTAATAACCCATGATCAGAGCATATCCTCGAGAATTTGTATTGTTCTTTCAATCCAACGATCGGTTTGAGATTGGTAAACCATGCAGAGATTGAGGCTTAGTTCACAAGGAGTTCGCAAGGATGATTGAATACTTTGCCAAAAAAGAGAGATGAATCAACCATCACAAGTAGAAATAATATTTAAAATCATACCATGATGACTGACTATTTCGCTCATATTGATACGAGCCAATTTCTCAACTCGATTATCTTCACGTATAAGTAAAATATGTTGATTTAATCAAATAGTCAACAAAGAACCAAATACCATCATAACCACTTAGAAGTGGGAGACAATTTTAGGATGAAATCCATTGACAAGTTTTCCCAGTTCGAGTTGGCATGGTTCTTTTGACTTGGTGGTGGTGATGTTGATTAGACATGATGTATGCTTTGCTTATAAAATAGGAGATTTCCTAGAGATTTAGTTAAGTTGATAGGGTATGGCGAGGCGAGAGATGATGATATGTTGAGTATTTTGTAGTTAAATGATGTTTAAATATGGTAGTTTATTTAGTTATTTATAAAAATGGTTTATTTACATAAGTAATCTCTTTATTAGATTGGTGTAATCGGATCATTTTAATTTGTAAAGTACTTTGTAAATCCATTTGAAGGCTCCATACATAATTAAACTTGGTGCTTATATACTGGTATAACAAACATTTGTTACAAGTTGGTATCTTGTAGGTGTTTCCATGTAATGGTGACGAGGTGAATTTTTCATTTCATTTTATGTACTTATATATTTATATAAATACGTTTCATTTAAAATAACAAACTTTTCGGAAAATGTTTATAGCAATAATGTTGTGAATAGTGTGCTACAGTCGACAGTTTTGACATAGTGTTGGTTTAAATACTGATGTTCTATAATTAACAATTTGTAAAAGGAATAAATTGTACAACAGAAAATATCATTACAATTAATAGATTTCACATTTGCTAATGTGAGATAGCTCGAAATGCGATGATCCTAATTGAGTTATTGTATTATCAGAGAATCATAACCTGGTTTAGACCTTAAACTAAGTAAATTACACATAATGTAATTGTTCACTTAAAATAGTAATTACCCTAAATTATCATAAATGTAAAAAAAAAAAATCCTTTTTCAGGTCTTAATACATCTTTATGGTGCCAATATGAATAAAATGTGTGGTTATATGAGCTTAATTTAGTATCTTCCTCTTGAGACCATACACATCCTAGCTCCTAATATGAGGCATTGGAATAAACTACTAAAATCTCATTACCATTAGGAAATGACAAAAATCAATGGTTGAGTCAACCCCTTCTCTAGAACTTAAAATGCATATTTTTGACTTTCTCCCATTCTACCTTTACTTTTTTTTTGGAGTTCACTTTGTTAGCGCCATATCGATCATTTAGAAATCATGAAAAAATCTACAATAATACCCTGCTAATCTAATAAAAATTTAGATATCTAAGCATTGGAAAATCCCATGGCATAACAACTTCTACTTTTGTTGCATCAATCATGATTTTCATCTGGGTTAATGACATGACCCTATACTTCTCGTATCCAAAACACACATTTTGAAAATTTTACATATAGTTTTTCCTTTTTTAACATCTCTAACACTTCCTTTATTTGACAAGCGTGATCACCTTCATTCTTCAAGTAGATCAAGATATTATTGATAAACACAACCACTTATCTATCTAACATCAAAGCATACGTAGTTCATCAAATCAATATATATTACAGGTACATTCGTCAACACAAACAACATTAGGATGAATTCATAATGCCCATAGCATGTGATTACCAGACCATCACTGTTCATGCGGTCGTTCAGGTTATCTTCGTGTCGTTGCCTTATGTATGACAATTAGGGTTATTGATTTTTTGTACCATGAGATTGGATCTAGCGATCAGATTGTTACCATGCATGAAAGGTATACTCTTTTTAACAAACCACTGTTGTGCTTAGTTGAATATTTGGTTTGTAATTAGACTCCTAGTGGAGGATCTAGGTTAGGAACAATATCTCTCCATTCTTTTGTTTCATTACGTGTATGAATAGGAGGCCACTCATGTTCTTCGGCTATACCCTTAAGCAATGCTTTTTTGATCATCAATGAGATTGGGAATTGTAGTAGAATAGGAACAGCTGAGAACATTGGTTGAACAGTGCTTGTTTTGATGATGGTACAATTATGAAAATTAGTGGTGGTTCAGACATCGTAGTGAACTTTTGGGTTGTTGCGGGTGGTAATGTAGGGGCTACTTTTGGTGTGGTTGTAAACAAAACATGTGATGCATCTGGTTTTGTGGTCACAAATAACATGAGTTAAGGTGCTAGTTTTGTAGTCTTAAACAACACAAGTGGAAATGCTAGCTCGGTGGATGGTGTGTTTTCTGGTAGCGGTTCAATAACAATTGGTATTGTGTTGGCAGAACTGTGTAGATGGAGCAACTGATAAGTGATGATGGTAAGGGCTACTTTAATATCAAATGATATGTACCATTTGGAGTAGGATGATTGAAAAAGAATATTAAAGATGATAAGAAAACTTTAGAGAGGTAAATAAACAATTTTCATATTTTTTTATACCTATATCTCAAAAGAACTACTGGATTCTTACAAATAAAGAACCTAACTATACCACTAGGTCATTAACACACTACTTAAATATAAAAAAATTATGAAACAAAAGAAATCTAGTAAATACCCTTATAAAATATCCACATACAACCCATTCTCATTCATCTTTCAGCATGACATGTGAATCCATGTAGAGATTTCACTCTTTGCATGTAAACTTGTACGTATGACGTGATAGCGCTTTGGTTGGCATATGATGTGAATATTTTTTCTAGGAAATTGAATAATTAAGTTATAAATTTATAATACGCTACATCATAAGAGTTGTTTGTCACGATTCATTACGCAATTAGAATGGTGTCTAATACTCATACCGACACAATTGAATATTTTGTTAAATGCATTTGTCGCTGAATATGTAAGAACATCTCAATTTTAGGTTAAGTGAAAAAGGGTTACGAGACTCACCATAGCTAGTTTTCACCATAAAATGATTTTCAACAGTATGTATTCCACCCTAAAATAACTTAAGTAAAAAGCGGTTATGATTCTCACCTTAGCTAATTTTCGTGGTAGATGTTCTGGATCTAGAGTGCTACCAACCGGTAAGGTTTCTTGGTTAATTTTATATGTATTAGTTCCATATCAATCAGATATCAAGACATCTAAGCCTAGCCATTAAGTTTTAGGTTTATCTTTTATGAGTTGGTGACCTTTATGATGTATGTGTAATCTGGTTTAAATCTTTGAGTTTTTGAAGTCTTGTTTTGGGTTTTGATTAACTTTGGGTTATTATATTTTAAATTTTGATTGTAACCGTTCTTATAAGTATGATTTGTTTTCAAAACAGTGAGGTTTTATTTTTTGGTAAATTTGATCCCTCGATTTTTCTAAATTGACATATTTAACCCTAAAGTTTAGAATTTCGCACTATAATTATTTATGATGGCTTTTATTGTTTTGATTAAGTATAGCAACTAATATATTGATATCTTTTCTATTTGGTTTCTTTTAATAGTTTTAAGAACATCTTTTTGAACTTGGCGTATTATCGGATAAAATAGTAATTTCTTGCTTAAAATTATTATGTGGTCTAAATGGTGTTTAAATTTTAATGATAATTCATTTTGAGTATAACTTAGCCTCTGTAATATTAATGTTATGATCATAGGCTCGGTGAGTTGGTTATTTTTTTTAAACAAGTTTCGGATCGCGTTTCGGGTGCGTTATGTGTTGTATTTTTAAGTTTATTGGTTTTACTATATTTTTAATTGTACTTTAATTTTGTTAGTCATATCTACTGGAAAATGCCAAATTCCTTAATTTAAATATTTAAATATATTTTTTATTTTTCTTTATAGGTCTTTACACTGTTTTATATTAAGGATAACTTTTTTATAAATTACTAGAAAACTCTATAATTGTTATTATTTTATTTTTAACTTATTTTTATCATTAATAGGCCATTAGCTATTGCAATTTCAATTTTTTAAGTTTTGTTTGTCGGTTTTAAGGTTTTAACGCTCGCGGTATAGTTTTTAAATGGTTTTTGGGTTCAGGTTGACTTTGACCATACATTGGTCATATATTACTTTAGAGTTAATTTCTATTTTGCACCTTTAGGTTTGAAAAAATTAACTATTTTTCTCCAAAATATTATAAACATCAATTTATCTACAAAATTTTCATAAATTATTTCGATTTCAGTCCAAATGGTTAGTGATTTTAGATTTAAGTTGAAACAACTAATTAAACTTTTGAATTGAAATTGAAATAATTTATAAAAATTTTGGAGGTAAATTGATGTTTATAATCATTTGAGTGAATATGGTTATTCTTGTCAAACATCAGGGAGTAAAAGCGAACATAACTCATTACTTTAATATACTTAGAAATATTTTTAGGTTTTGTATTTTTTATGGTTTTGGCTTGAGAGCTCGATTATATGAATTTTTACTGATTTTGGTATGAATAAGTATTATATTTTTGTTTATTTGCCAAATAAATTCTAAAAAATTATGAAACTTAATTTCTAAGCATTTCTTAACCTTATAAGGCTACTAAAATTTTTTATTCTAGTATTTATGTTTTTTTTAATTTCATTATATTAACCGGTTAGTTCTGTTATGTGTCTGTTAAGTCTTGGTCTAGGATTACTAAGCATTTTAGCTGGACTTTTCCCTTACCAATTAATTTTATAATATAAATAACTTCTAAATAACATCATAATTTGAGTAACCTAGGTCCCCAACTGTAGGACCAGTTAAGGGATCGTGAATACAATCAGTCTTAAAATAAGAAGAGTGTTAAAACACTTAACTGTTCAAATAGGGAGCCGGATTTAAGAACGCAAAGAACACTAGTAACAATGAGACATAACTCAAGAACAATATATATGGTTTTGAAGAATGATGTATATTAATCTCAAGTTCTTTTATAAGAGTTACAATGCATAAGTTAGATAGAATACAAGACCCTGAGATACTTTATACTACATCCTACAACCGGCTATACTTAGAAAGCCCGTTGGAACATCAAAAGACAACAAAATCAATGTAAAGTCAAAAGGCAGATTGCCTTTTGACTAAAGACTATGGCATGTTATAGCTCACATCCTAATATATTACTAAATGAATAAAAGTACATAAAGTAGAAAGTTACAGACTCAAGACCTCAATGTACAGTTGCAAAAGCATGGACCTTTTCACCAAATCATGTAAGTTGGTGAGTCTTCAGAGTTACAGCAGAAAGTGGGTCAGCTTTACGCAAAAGTACATCTGAGAAAAGCATCTTCTCCTCTTTCTTCGGATGAAATCAGTCTTCGCTTCATTTGGCTTCGGAAGACTTTGTCTTTTAAGCTCCGGAAGACTTCATCTTTTGGTTTTGGAAGATTTGGTCTTTGGCTTCGGACAATTTTACACTTAAGAGTATTTTCTAAGAAAAGTGTAAATATTCCGAAGCAACTTCTACTTTGTACTAAGTGCATATATGCAGGAAGCCTTTGGTTACTTTGGTTGCATCAGTCTTTATATAAAACCTTACACCAACCTATTTCCTTTATTTTTCATACAATAGCATATTTTCAAGTTTTTATATTATTTTTAAGTGTGAAGTGCATATGCATAAATCATGAGACTTTAAATTTAACTTATTATAGACACTATCAATTTACAAAATGTTTTGCTTAAAATTTTTATGACAATCGGGTTTTCGAGTGAGCTAGTTTTACCAAAACCATGCTTGTGATCAAAGAGGGTTTAAGAAAGATTATATATCTTAGTTACTGAATAAAAGATGTTTTATGGTTTCCTTATAAGTAGGGGGTGTCATGGGGTGGGTGTGTCACTAACATAATGATACACGATATTTGTATGTGTTTTCGGGTAGTGACGGGTTAATGCAACTGTTTCACAGTGAGGAGAGACTTAAAACACTTAACAGATCAAATAGGAAACAAGGTTTATATTGATGATACTAAGAATACAAGTAAATATAAGACAAAAGAAGAACAATAACAAGAACAAGATAGTATATGGTTTTCAACAATGTTGTATATTGCTCTCAAGTTCTATTACAAGTGTTACAAAGCATAAAAATAAAGACAAGTACTTGAGAAAATTTATACTACATCCTATAGTTAGATACTTTGAAAGCCAGCTGGAAACACTAATCTAGATAACAAGATCAACGTATAGTCAAAAGGCAGATTGCATTTTGACTTGTGACGATGACATGACATAGCTGGCATCCTAATATATTAGAAAAAGGATAAAAGGTACAAAAGTAGAAAGCTACAGACCAATGATCTTAATCTACAGTTGACAAAAGTATGGACCTTTTCACTAACTTATCTAAGTTGGTAAGTTTTTAGAGGTGGCAGCAGACAGTTTTTCAACTTTTGTTAAAATGTGATTAGAGAAAGCATGTCTTCTTTGTCTTCAAAAGAAATTAGTCTTTGGCTTCGGAAGACTTTGCCTTTGAGGCTTTAGAAAACTTTATCTCTGGCTTCGGAAGATTAGGTCATTTAGCTTCGGAAGATTTTACACTTAGCATATTTTCCTTAAGTTGTGTAAAACTTCTAAAGTAACTTTCTTCTGTACTTTATGCATGCATGCTTAGAGCTCTTTGGTTGCTTTGTTTGCATCAGCCTTTCAGTGTAGACCTTACAAACTCCCTCTAGGCTGATGCTACTAAAACAATAGAAATTATTCATTTATTGACAGTACTCATCAGGATCAAGACCATTCATTTCTTTATCATTTTAGTAAGGATCCCTCAGACTCTCGTAGTATCTCCTCATGTCATAGAGATCATGCAGAGTAAGGTCAAGTATGTCTTGCAATAAATAGATGTCTTTACCTCGTTGATCTCTAATGACTTACCATCTGTCTAGATTAGCAGCGAAGGTCCAGGACAAGATGGGTCTCCTAACAATAAGAGGCTCTACATTGGTTGGACTTGGTTGAGTAACCTCTTCTTGAGTAACCTCAGGGTGTTCTGACTCATCTTAAGGTGTAGAGGTGGATGTCTTGGACTTTTTCTTCTTATTGTCCCTCATCATGGCTATCCTTTTCTTCCTCTTTATAGATTTCAACTGAGGAGACTAGCCTTCATCGCTAGGTTGTTTTTATTGGTCTCCCTCAGTTGGTCCTTTTCCTTCACAGGTTTAGAAGGAGAAGGATCAAGACCCTACTGTGGATCAAAATTTAAAGGTGGATATAGTCCAGCACTAGGACTAGGCTGTGTTGTCTCTTGTGGTTCAACCTTGACCTTAACTTTAGCTGCTGCTTGACTTGGTGGAGAATACAAGTCAACAAGCTCACCCCTTTTGATCTTCTGCTTGATCACCATAATGTGCTCATCCATGGTGGATAGAGACATTGGACCAAGCCTCCTTTCGAAGAATCCATACAGCTTCAAGAAGCTCACCATTTCCTGCCTATCAGTAGATTTCTTTAGACTTGCTTTGCTGGTGGCTCTTGACTTTGCAACGTCTTCCCTCATCTTCCTCTTAGCAACTTTTTATTCTTTCATTGCTTGTTGTTTAAGCTGCTTGAGGCACTCAAACTCTATGTACTCATAGGAAAAGGAAAGAAGTGAAGGTTCCTGATAAAGGCCTGTGGCACTCAGGTGGTTGATCATGTTTTGTTTGTCTACTTCTTTGTCTACCTAAGGTTGTTGCTTACTTTGCCACAACCTCTATCTCAGGGACTTTTTGAACTAGGGGGAGAGTAGGAGCACGCTTGTAAAGTCTCTTCCTCCCTCTTTCTTCTTTGATCTTGAGGAGTAGTTCTGCATCCTCTGCCTCCTTTCTCTCCTTTGAAAACTCAGCATCCGCCAGTTCATTTAACTCTTCTATGGGAAGAGAGATGAGTTCATTGATTTTGTAGTTTGTGGTCCCCAAGTAGTTCATTCTTGCTGTCCTAACTCATCATCTTGAGTGTTTGGCTTGAGGTAGCTCTGATTGCAGCTTCCATGAAGCCTGGGGCCCTTTGTAGAACTCTTTCCTCTTAGCTTCCTTTTTCTCTATGTTTTGTCCACCACAATCTCCTCAGGAGTCAACTTTATTTCATCTTTATCACTCATAGGCTTTGATGACTTATGGTGGAGAGAGCTTTGGCCTTCATTGCTTGGTTCATTATTTGAGCTCTTGCCAAAGAGAGGTTGTGAAGCACCTTTACTAGATAGTGCCTCACTAAGGGTAGAGTGTGACATTTGACCCGTAAATTTTGTAACCCGAACCCGAAACATTGTACCCGTTGGCAAGTCATCAATAAAAATATGCATTTATTGAGTAAATTCGTTCGTCTTATAAATTTATAAACCATTATTAAAGCTAAACTCATAAAATAAATAATAAATGTTAAATTATTCCTATAAATTAAAGAAATATTAGAAAAATTGAGATAAACTATCATTTTATAAAGTTCATCAAGATTAACAAGTTGAGTAACTCGGTTAAAAGAAAAACTAAACCAATGTGTTAACAAGAACTTCGGGGTGGTTAAGTGTAAATAGTGAAACTTATAAACTATTTAATTAAACTGAAAACAATATGAAAGTACAGGGGCTTATTGGGTAAATAAGCCTTGAA
>BJCO01769192.1:0-21338 GCA_018326465.1 Flaveria floridana | reverse complement strand
TGAAGCTAAGAGCGCTTAGAATGCAAAGTTAAACTGATATTGAAATCTTTGAGGCATGTGTATATGGTAACAAATTTATAAAGATTTATAATTATAATTACTCAAAACTAATAACCCTTCCCCACAAGGTTTTCTTTATATAATTTATAAAGTTAAACTAATATTGCTAAGCTTTCAATTTGGTGAAGCTAAGAGCGCTTAGAATGCAAAGTTAAACTGATATTGAAATCTTTGAGGCATGTGTATATGGTAACAAATTTATAAAGATTTATAATTATAATTACTCAAAACTAATAGCCCTTCCCCACAAGGTTTTCTTTATATAATTTATAAAGTTAAACTGATATTGCTAAGCTTTCAATTTGGTGAAGCTAAGAGCGCTTAGAATGCAAAGTTAAACTGATATTGAAATCTTTGAGGCATGTGTATATGGTAACAAATTTATAGAGATTTATAATTATAATTACTCAAAACTAATAACCCTTCCCCACAAGGTTTTCTTTATGTAAGAACAAAGCCAACAATTTCTTCTAAAAGATTTCGAAGTGATTTAAGATGATTAAAATGGCAAATCAACAAATAAAAAGCAAATACTCCATATCGATCTTTTCTATTTTTCAATTGAAGGAAAATCACAAGTGAACACGCAAAGAAACTATCAAATACCTGTCTTGATTTCTTCATCTGTTGATTTTCATTTGTCCCATATCTTGAAACGACTTAACCACAATAAGATACAGCCGCGAAGCGCGGGGTTAAATACTAGTTTGTAACAAAACAGAACAATAAGTCAAATATACAGTTAATTCAAGATGGAAAACAACATAATTATTAATATTATAGGACTAGTAACTTGTGCTTTTAAGGCAAATAAAACTATAATGGAATTTAGAAAGTTTAATGTCCTAGAAAACAAATTAAACTATAATAAGCTTTAATAACCAATGATCCTTAGCTCAACTGTTTAAAATGAGGTACTCATGAAATGTAAATATGAAAGAGGTCATGTGTTCAAGTCTCACTGTGAGCAATATGCTCAGAGTTGAGCTAGTGGGTTTCCCTAGCAATGGGTTTCCTCCTGGGGGTGTTGGGGGTGCGGTCGACGGGTAAATGGATATGATTAAAATAACACTTATCATACGAAATATGGTCGTACATTTATCGTAAAAAAACTTTAATGGGTTTTGTGCCCCTTAAATGAATGGAAGCTTATTCAATTCTTGGCCTAGGGTTCAAGACTTGATCTTTATTAGGTTAAAAATATCAGATATTTATTAGTTTTTAGGCCAGTAAATTGTTTTCCTTAGGTATTCTTATTGGGTTATATATTTATATTTATAATTTAATACATATCAATATGTTCTATTATCTATATCTATACTACTATATAATACATATTAGAAGGATAAGATGACAATTTCGTTCAAAGTGTAAGGCACCCAGGGGCGGACTTACACTGAGTTGAGGCTACCCCTGAACTTTCTACGGGTAGTGCAAAAATTTTTATTTACGGTTATATGTAAAAAAGAAAAAAGAATCTAGGGTTCTATGTTATACTTGAGAAAATATTACGTTACCCCTAAAAAAATTTTAAACTCAACACTTTATAAAAATATAATCCTACATTTTATAAAAAATATTACATTTTATAAAAACATGAATAACTAAAAAGCCCAAAATACCCCAATAGTCCAATACAATATTAGTTAACAAGCCCCAAATAAAAATAAACCAAAAAAAGATTAAACATTCTAAAAAGACTAACTAATTAGCCCAAATATCCATAACTCAATCAAACATAAAACTTAAAATAAAAAAAAACCATCCATCACCCCATGCCCCCATTGACCCTTCGTTCCTTCCCATAGGTCACAACTAGTTGGCCACCATCCAACCACACCGCCGGCCGTTCGGCCGACCACCGCTGAACAGCCGCTTGCTGCGACGGCCCTTGCTACCGCCTACATATGATATTTCACCAATTTACTAGCCCACTTCAAGGTAACAATTTTAGTTTTTTTTCCCTATCACACTATGAAATTAGGGATTTAGGTTATTTGGTTCAATTTTTAATATTTAGGGTTTATGTAATTAGGTATTTGAATTAGGAATTTAAAAGATGAATTAGAGATTTGATATTGAAATTAGATATTTAAATTGTGTTATTTCTAAACGCAATTTGTAATCTTATTGTGTTATTTGTTAGAAAATTAAAGATCTGAAAGATGAAAGAACAAGTTCTTATTGGTAAATTTAAAAAAAATTCAAGAGTAGGATATTGGTTTTAATAATAATGATGATATTAAAAAAATTTCAAGAGTAGAATATTGGTTTTAATAATAATGATGATATTGGGTCAATAACTTATTCGAGTTCAATTCCTTCGATCCCAAATGGATTTGATTTGAATGAATATTCGTTCGGATCCCTTTATTAACCTAGATGTACACTAAATATATTTTTTACGTTACCCTTGAACATTCATCTAGATCTGCCACTAAAGACACCTATATAAATATTTTAAGTATTAAGTACAAATACTTAATGCAATAGTTTTACTTCTAATTATTATATATTTAATATACATTATTAATATATTTTTAATAATATCATATTATTTAATTCACTTTATTAAATTTTATTTATAATAAAATAAATTAACATTTAAATTTATATTTACTAATTATATTTATAACTAAATACTACTTAAATTAAGTATTATTTTATTTAAATATTTAAGTATATAACTTATACATCTTCATATTTATAATAACTATAATACTAATATTTTTCTAGAGGCATATTGTGAGTTAATAATTTTAATATTAATCTATATTTTTTATAATAAAAGTGAAAGGATGATATACTAATAATTTTACATATGGATTAAGACATCCATGTGAAAAGTCATGCTTAACTTTTAAAAGATTAACCATTTTATTCTATTTATGCCTTTACAATAAAGTATAACATATGATGCTTATAATACAAATGCTAAAATATATACATGTGATCAAACAAAACCACCATTACTTTTAATGTCGTTCATTCATTACGATTGAACACTAATCCATCTTTCCTTTCTCTTGCATGTTGTTAATAGCTCAATAACAATAAAGATGGTAATTTATGATAATAATTTCTCCATTAACTTTCTTTTGTATATGCAAATCACAATCGAAAGCTGCCCCCGATGATTATAAAACTATAAGCTACATTTATAAAACGAAACCCCCCATAAAATCTGGGTAGTAAGTGATTTCCGACTACAAATACCACCCATGTTTTCAGTAACATTGTTAGGATAATAGAGTTGTCTTAAAGACTTTTGTAATATATTTAATTGTTTTCTTTCATTCAAATTTTTCAATAATTATATTTTGATTTTTTAACGCACTGAGCCGATACTAACTAAACCTCATCAGCCACAACCTCAGCCTCATCATCGGCCACAACATTATTATTCACTAAAATTATTGTTATGAAATATACCTAATTTTTAAGGCATAAAAACTTGAGATCTAACATGATTTCCGTTTCTATCTACAAATTTAAACTGGAGATATACTAGACATTAGGGATGTCAAAAGCGCCTGGTTCGGCTCAACTCATGAGCAATCCTACAGTGGACGCACATCCCCCAAAATAACTCTTAAAATTGACATTCTACGCACTTTGTGAGGCTCGAATATTCATTAATGTGGTAGAGATAAATAAACACGGGCCAAGGCATTTGGCATCTGACTTGGTCATTGGTTTTAAGTTTTGATAAAAGGAAAAAGTTCAAATACAAAGTGGTCTTTTTGCTACAAATTGTGAGAAAACACAATAAGTAAAAAAAACACAATGAGTCAAAAAAATACACAAAAAAATTATATCTCACAATCAAAATCAAATTTCAAAAAAGTAATTCGGATCTTTTGTTCCCCTAGTCGTCCTCAATAAGAAAAAAAATAAACGAAAAAATAAAAAAAATAAAAAAATTAACGTTTTTTTATTGTGTCATTTATGAAAGACACAATAACTTCATTGTGTCATTATGAAAGACACAATGACATCATTGTGTCATATAATGACACAATGGAAAAAAAATTATTTTATTTTTTATTTTTTTCTGAAAGAGGACAACGAGATGAACAATGGCTCCGAAGTATTTTTTTAAAATTCGATTTATATTGTGAAATATAAATTTTTTTGTGACTTTTTTAAACTCATTGTGTCTTCTCACACTTTGTAGCAAAAATACACTTTATAGAATAACCTCATCCTTGATAAAATATCTTTATTTTTATCCAAATCCAAAACCAGAAATTAATAGACCGACCCATTCATATAATCTATACTATATATACAGCATATGAGAGGGGTATTTTAAGATATCATAAAATTAAGAACACTTACTATATTCAATGCATAAATACAACCAATTTTAAGGGTAAAATAGTATTTATAATATTTTTTACACATTACCCCTTATAATTAGTTACACAATAACCTTACACTTACTAATATTTGCATAAAATTTTATATTATCTACCCATACATCAAAAAAACTTAATATGTTTTAAGATTTCAACTCTATCTTTTAATCTATCACATTAAAAAACGTTTTGAGACTATAACTTAACCTGTTTTTATTTTTAAACATTTTGATGTAAACTTTTTGCTGAAACGATCTGTATTTTATGAGTTACAATAAGTTAATATGTATATACAAGTCGTTATGCAGAACTCATTTATCTGTTGTTTTAAATTTTAGTTTAGAAAAAACATAATAAACTTTTGTAAAACTAGTACAAGAATAACAAAATATTAAATGCACGTGTCAAATGTAAAATGTCGTCCCATTGCATTGCGCGGGCACACTTATAGTGAAACATAACACACATACAGAAAACAAATGAAACCCTCTGATATCAAAAAATGTTAGAAAACATGTAGCAGGGAATGTGTGTACGTTGATTATGAATCATAAATCAAAACCCACTGGAAATATACACAACATACCGCAGATAAAAAGCTTCTAATTTGGAGTCACAAGCTCAATTGTGAACACACATACACGTGGTTTTGAATCTGAAATCACAAAGGAGAAAACACACAAGAGGAGTGGGTTGTTGAGCGCTTCTTCACAAACATAAACACATAACGAGGGTTGCTGGATCAGTGATCATACCCTTATTTCTTTACCTAATTGTATAGACATCTATTTTTTATTTTAGAGAGCATCTCTCATATTTTCATGCAGATATAATTTTGAGTTGGATTATTCATTATCTATATATTACTATGTAAAACAAAATCCTTACGACACAAGTATAATTAAAAAAAAGATATCTAATACAAATTTTAAAGCATTAGGTACAAATATTCTATATAATCATTCCTATTTTACCCCTCATTTGATAAACTTTTTCCAATTATTATATTAATTAATACATATTATTAATACATTCTTATATAATATAAGATTATTTAATTCACGTACTATATTATATATTATATTATTTCTAATAACTTAAATTAACATTTAAATTTAGTAGTAAGTATTATCTTATATAAATACTTAATTATATAATTACTAAATACTTTTATTTTTTATTAATAATAATAATAATAATAGTAATAATAATAATAATAATAATAATAATAATAATAATAATTAAATTTATAAATAAGTATTATCTTATTTGAATGCTTAACTATATAATTACTAAATACTTTTATATTAATAATGATAATAATAATCTATATCTACATTATCTACACTATTGTATAAATCATTTGATGAGACACACTTGTAATTTTATTTAAAATTTAACATATCTAATATAACTTTTTAAAAATAAGATACAACTGTTATATACAATAGTTCATAATTTTTCATATTTAATAAATTTCTTCCGATTAATACATTATTTAATATACATTAATTTTAAGTATTATCTTATTTATAATATTTTACATTAATATTAAAATATTTACATTTATTACTTATATTTTTATAACTTAGTACTATTTGATTTGGTATTATTTTATTTAAACACTTAAGTATATAATCACTAGATACTTACATACTTATAATCATAATAATACCCAATATGTATCAACGTTTAAGACAGATCAGAGAAAAAGCTCGATAACACCCGCCGCATCATTATGTGTAACAAATTGGAAAAAAATATGAGTACCGAAAGTGTAGGTTCTTTTAATGTTACAACAATAACTTCTTTTCCTCCAAAGTAATAAAAACCTTATTTTTTTATTTTTTACAATTGTAAATTTTAACCTCTAAGGAATTTTTGAAATTAACCACAGTTTTTTTTCTTTGTTTTTTTCCCAAATTGACACCTACTCATTTTTGCCTTTTTTAAAATTTGTATATAACCCTTCGAGTTATGTTACATTTATATATAATCACCTGATTTTTTTAAAGTTTTATACTTAAGCCCTTCGAATTATGTTAAATTTATATTGAATCACTAAACTTTTTTTTAGTTTTATACTTGAGCCTTTGAGTTTTTATCAATTTTTTATAATCAATTTACAATAGAGCTCGTTAATTATAGTAAAGTCACCGTTTACGCATTCCTTATTTTCTTCTTTGTTTTGATGTATTTATTTTTATACTATTTTTTCTATTATAATTTATATCAGCGTTTAACACGTAATCTTTTTTGGGTGGTTAGCAGTAACGTATAAATCATTAGAATTAAATATTTAAATTTTTATAACCCTTACTGTATAGCGCGAGTCACACCCACTAGTATCTTTTAATAACAATGATTCTTATAACATAAGTAACAAAGACATCCAAAACACAAACTTAACGTTAGTGATGTTCATATCTAAATTAAAATTAAATTATCAGATTAAAATTAAACGACTAGCTTGGGTTGGCCTTTGATAAATTGACACTTCAGAATTTTAGGTTCAATTGTACATCACATACAAACAACACATAACAGAGATGTTAGTGTCATAAATAAATATTGATATTCTCAATCACAACACGCCTAAAGGTCACATACATGACGGATCCCTTGAGAACTTCACAGACTAGCATCATGTCATCGTTGTAGATGATCAATTCAGAAATTCTTATGTGGTTCTCAAAAGCAAAACTTTAAAAGACGATTGCATAGAAAGGTGTTTCAAAAAACAAGAGCTCATTTCATAAAAGATGTTAAAACAATTTATAAAAGACGTTTAGATAAATATTTTTTAAAACAATTAATAATTTAAACACTTATTAAGGAAAAAAAACATTTTTAATAGAAAATACAAATATATTATTTAAACATTCTATAAAACACCCAATCAAACAAGTTTATAGTTTTTAAATAGCTTATTTTATTATTTTAGAAACATAATAATTTAAGTAGTTTATTTTGATTCCTAAACATAAATTTAAGTCGTCGTTTGCAAATGAATTAATTACAGATGTTTTTAATTTTTTTTTTAGAAATTAAATTTTAATAATTTAAACTATTACTTATTGACCGATAATAATCCACACTATCAATTTGGCCGATAATAATCCCAACTTTTTATTTTGTTACCAACAACAGTCTAATTAACATAATTATTAAATATTAACGGTTGATGCGCTCGATTTACTCACCATAATGATTATGAATGAAATGAAAAAACATAAAATCTAAATCGAGACTAAAATAAATACACATCGAGTGTGAATTTATGATAATTATACTACTAGAATTATCAATGGTAAAAAATTAAAAGTTGAGATTATTACCGACCAAATAGGTAGTATGAATTATTATCGGCCAATGAGTAATAATTTGGATTATTAAAATTTAATTTACCTTTTTTCTTCTAAAAATCCAAAAAATTTAATTGTATACTTTTATCGGAACTTAACTTTTCCTAAAGAATACTTTTATAAATAGAATCCTTTTTAATATAATAAGATTAGAAGTGAAAAAAATAAAGTTTATTGAAAACATCTACTTTGGTAAATAGTTTTTAAATCAATCATTTTGGTAAATAAATGTCCCACTAACACACTTTAGGGAAAAACTCTAATCTATATTAACGTATTGTTGTTAAAATTTCATTCGCGTGCTAGTGCTAGTGCTCCATTCATCGAACCTTACATCATGACCAAATCACAAAATGGTCTGGTTTATTGATAGGAGGATGGAGCTAGTGGTGGTGGGTAATCTGTTGCGAAGTGTTAATAGAGACCATCGTCTCTAATCGCCATCTCCCCCATATATATCATGACTCAGTTTCATTCAGTTATGGTTATGTAATTAAGGGATTTTGTTTTGCATTTAAAAGGGTAATTTTGTCAATTTACATGTTTAACATTTTAACCTAGTGGAATTAACATTTTTTAAATGAAAATGATATTTTTTTTAAAATCTTAGGAGCCAAATGCAAAAAATATATTTTTTGTATAAAAATAATAAATATGACCAAATCATATGAAAGAAAACGACAATATATTCAATCTATATTCTAATTAGATTGATTACTAGGCATAACTAACAAAAACATACAAAACACTAACGTTTGTGATGTTCACATCTTCAATTGAAACTGAATTATCCAATTAATCTGAAATGACTAGCTTTGGTTAGCCTTGCATAAATTGATGGTCCAAAATTTTCACAACTTACTAATCATCACATGTAATTGGTTTGATTCGGTTTAGAACTTTGGATTACAAATCCATATACTCAGATCCAACTGTACAACTCAAAACACAAAGAGATGTTAGTATCATAAATGTTGATCCTCTCAATCAACACGTCTTGGGGGACACGTACATAACAGATCCCTTGAGAACTTCAGACCCGAGCTTGTTGGAAAGACTAGCATCATGTCAATGTGGTAGATGATGAACTAAGAAATTTTTGTGTAGTTGTCAAAAGAAAACTTTAATGTCATGAATACTCTCATAAGTCTGTAACGTACTTTCAAATTGATAGAAAACCGATATATCATTTTGAAGCAGAGAAAAACAAACATATCTACTATAATATCACTCATTGCATTAGCTACGTACCGGTAGGATCTAGGGAGAGTTTGCAAGGACAAACCTTCTCTCTACCTCAGAGATAGAGAGCTTGATCTCGCTGACTCGCTGAGACCTCAGACTCTACACGTAATCCATACATCTTCCCTCTTCTTGAGGAACCTGCTCAACATCATCTATATTCCACGGCGGCCACGGGTTCCTAAAAACAAAAACAAAAAAATCAAATACAGCACATTAAATAGTATTACAAATCTCAAAAACTGAAAATTATAAACATTAAAACACAAACTACAACAGAATATATAATTACATAAAGCATAAAAAGTAAGAGCAAGATTAAAAAAAAGGAAAAAAGAACAATGGACTCCTGTAAAAAGCAAAAAAAAAAGAAAAAGAAAAAGAAAAAAAAGGAGTTAAACATCTCACTTAAATAGTAGGATCTAAAGAAGATGTGATGAGTACAAAGATATTTATACCTGGTGATGAGATAAAGTGTGTTTGTTCACTTAAAAACACTTTTTAATGGTTTATGTAATCTTTTAATAGGTAAGTTTTATAAAGATGTTAAATGATTCAGTGATTATCTCTTATTTGGTCAGATCTTTTAATGGTTCAACACAAGGTTAAGAAACAAACCCTTATTCCTTTGTATATGATAGTACTTAATACTAATGATCCAATATATATATGAAGAGAAGAAAGAATTACATACTTGGCAAATATCGATTTAAAAGAAGGTTTAATGCTATCTCAAGTTCCTTGATCACTGTTTCCATTGTAGGACGCTTGGCAGCTTCTTCCAAACATTGACATGCAATACTTAAAAATGTGTACAAAGACTCTTTAATATTTTTACCCGTTTCTTCCTTTAACCTCGGATCTATTATTCTCTCTGTTGTTTTATCATTGAAGCATTTGCGTGCAATCGGCGCAAGCCCTCTATCGTTTTCTTTTATGTAAACGGGATCATATGCCACCCTCCCACAAAAGATTTCAAAAAGAACAACTCCAAAAGAGTAAATATCTGATTCTTTTTCGAATTTACCGGTTGTTTCATATTCTGGATCCTCGTACACTTTCATGTCTACCTCGTGATTTGGTGGGTGTGATTTGGAGATCACAAAGGGAGCAATTTTTGCCTCCGAGTTCTTGTCTAACAGAATCTTGGCACTCCTTATGTCATTGTGCATTATCCTTTGTGGGTCGACCATCCTGGTGTGAAGGTGATTGAGTCCACGTGCAATCTCTAGGCACATGTGTAGACGGTTGGTCCATGTAAAATTATCCTTGTTTTCAACGCTTTTTAAATAGTCATCGAGGCTTCTTTCAGAAACATTCTTGTATAAAAGGATCATTTCATCATCTTCGTCACAAAAGCCAATAAGAGAGACTATATTGGGATGCTTACAAGCGCGCATTTCAATCTCCTCAAAGAATTCTTGTTTTCCCCGTCCACCTTCTCTGTTAGTGATACGTTTTATGCATACAACAATATGTATCTTGAAAGGTTCACCGTTATTATTCTCTTCTCCTGAAAACGAAGTGTTGTTGACAAATTGCTCCAGTTCAGCTTTGTACACCACCCCGTTTGTGACTAAACAAGGTTCACCGTTATTATTCTCTTCTCCTGAAAACGAAGTGTTGTTGACAAATTGATCCAGTTCAGCTTTGTACACCATCCCGTTTGTGACTAAACCAGTGCAGTATGTTTCAGCAAAGTTCTCAGTAGCCGATACAATATCACGGAGTGGATACCTCACAAGCACCATGGTATCCCCCTGCAACATTGTTTGGTAATACAAATGAGAATACATGTTGTACGTGCTCGTAAGGATGATAATGCGATCAATATATAGGGACTTGTCATGCATTTATCCTTTGTTCATGCCTTTCTAGAACTGCGAGTATATATATTTTTAAAACCCCCTAAATTTAACATTCATATACATTAAATTCATTTTGAAAGTAAACAAGAGATAAAAGTCGAAACTTGCTTACAAGTTACAAGGACCACAATTTCAAATAAATAAGTACTTTTTACATGTTTAGAGATCGTAATTATTTTAGTTATAAATCATATGTTTTGTGTATCTTTGTACATCTGAAATTCAAGTTTGTGCTCTTTGTATCCTAAATTAATGTCAGAATAAATCCCACCATCATTTTGTAATGTTAATGAGCATATTATCTATAGAATGGATCAAGAATATGAAGAACAATATTGTAAATTTGTAAAGCATAGACTTACTTGCAAAGTTAATGCTTTTTGAAGTTTCTTGATGACAACTTCCATTGTTGGACGCTTGGCTTGAGTTTCTGCCAAGCACTGATATGCAATTTTTGAAAACGTGTGAAATGATTTTGGATTAGGTCCTCTATTTAAAGTAAAAATATGATCATCGTCTTCTTCTATCATTCTAGGATCAATCAATTCCTTTAACGTTTCCTCGTTGAAGCGTCTCCTTGCAATGGGTGCAAGCCCCATGTGATTTTCGTCCATGTAAATTGAATCATATGCCACTCTCCCCGATAGAACCTCAAATAAAACTACTCCAAAGGAGTACACATCTGATTCCTTTTTATACTTGTATGTAGTCAAATACTCTGGATCCATATAAACCTCGGTGCCTGCAATATGTTTTGTATAGATAGTGCTAGCTTGTTGCATCATAGGATGGAATTTGGAAAGGCCAAAGTCAGCAACCTTTGCTTTCAGATTTTCATCTAACAAAATGTTGTCACTCTTTATATCTCGATGTATTATCCTTGGTTTTCCATCCATGTTGGTGTGAAGGTAATTAATCCCACCCGCAATATCAAGGCAAATTTGTATTCTTTGCGCCCAAGTAAGATTAAATGCTTTACCAACATTTCCCAAATAATCACTCAGGCTTCCCTTAAAAGCGTATTCATAAACAAGAATCATTTCACGAGCTTCTTTAGAAAAGCCAAGAAGAGAGACTATATTTGGATGCTTACAACTAGTAAGCAACTCAATTTCTGCTAAAAACCCTTGTTTGCCTTGCTCATCTGCCCTACTGAATATGCGTTTTATAGCTACAGTTTTGTTTATCTTAGGCAGTTCATCTTTACACTTCCCTTCAATTGATGAAAAACTTTGGATATTTAAAACAGTAAGTTTTGATTTGTAAACCTTACCATACCCGCCAGAGCCAACCACACATGCTTCATCAAAATTATTCGTGGCCAACCTTATTTCGCTTAGTGGGATATTCAAGAGATCCATCTACAAAAAAGGGAGAATTGGATGATAGCTAGGATTATATTGAAATTACCAAAAAACAAAAAAGTTTGTCCTTTCTACTATATATGTTCATCCCTATATAGAATGGAGTATATAGACTCTCAAATCAAAAACTAAAACTATAGTTCATGCCAAATAATATATATTGATAATCGCAAAAGTAATAGCAAACACCAAAATAGTTTGTCAAACATTTTCATAAAACACTATTGAACTAATTTAAATAGTTCGAAACAACAATGCCATTTTGGTATGTAAATTATCAAGTGCAACTGAAAACTTAAAAGGCTATTAAAACATACTTTTTAAAAATTGGGCTAGAAAATGTGGCTGTCAAATGGTGATTTTCAATGTAAATTTTGGTGTTCGTAGTAACTTTTTGCTGAAAAATGTGGCTGTCAAAGTGGCCCAACACCCCGGACCCCATGCATGGAGGACCATTGCGCACAAGTTAAGTTTAACTGAAAATAACAAGAACATATTTTTCAAAATTACACGATTTGGTTTATTCTTGTTGGGTATTGGCCTTTTCGGTTTATCTTTTTCTATGCACTTCTTTTGTTAGAAAAATTTACTTAGTTTAGTTATAAAAATTTACAATTAAGGAACTTCAGTTTCAAACAAACTAAAAATCATATTTTGTTAGAAAAATTTACTTAGTTTAGTTATAAAATTTACAGTTGAGGAACTTCAGTTTCAAACAAACTAAAAATCATATTTATTTTGAAGGGCTGCCTGTGTCATGGTGAAAAGTGAAGCTTTTTTACCATAAGTCATAACCACCTCAAACTAATAGAAAGAAAGTAACTACCTTCAAGCTGTTGGATGATGTACCTTCATCTGCAACTTTTGTGTGTTCCTTCAATACAAATGACCACAATTAAAAATATAAACATAAAAGTAGCAACAAGAAAAGGATGAATAAAAGAAAAGGATGCGCTTACTAAATCTGCATGTTTCCATTGAAGTTCCAACACCTCCTCAAGTTCTTTGACAATCTGATCCATAGTTGGCCGTTGCTCAGGTTGTTGATTCAAGCAGTTATAAGCTATGTTTTTAAAGAGTGCCAACGTTTCTATGTCCATTTGTTTTCTTAAGTTAGGATCAATGATCTTATCTAGTTCTTCCTGAACACCATAATTTGTAATCATTGGTTTCCTCCCGCAAATGACTTCAAACAATAACACCCCAAAAGAG
Organism: Flaveria floridana; assembly: GCA_018326465.1. Classification (NCBI taxonomy): domain Eukaryota; kingdom Viridiplantae; phylum Streptophyta; class Magnoliopsida; order Asterales; family Asteraceae; genus Flaveria; species Flaveria floridana. The sequence continues at coordinate 7,866 of BJCO01769192.1, read as the reverse complement.
TAAACATCATATTTAGGGGTCAAATTGATGGTGCCAAAATAGCGAGAGAAGAGAAGGCGATGCCTCCAGCTTCGAGGATATTCAGTGGAAAGTTCAAAACCATATATCTTGGGTTCCCAATCTTTGTTCAAAATAATTTTAGAGCTATTGATATCACAATGTATTACATCATAATGGATGTGATTCAATGCACGTGCAACTCCTAAACATATTTGGATTCTTTTGGACCACGTGAGAGTTGGATCACTTAGATGTTGGTTAAGAATTCCATGAAATGCTTCGTAAATTATGATCTTGTCGTTGTTCTCATCACAAAACCCAAAAATAGAGACAATATTTTTATGCCGGAGATAACTAATTGTTGAGATCTCTGTCTGCAACACGTCTCCTTGCCCATACTTACAATCTAACCTTTGTACAACCAAATTCAATAATTTCCCATTCCGTAACGTGCGTCCTTTGTACACTTTTCCTAATGCACCTTCTGCTATCAGATTTTCATCACAAAAGTTGTTCGTGGCAGATATTATATCCTTAAGACGGAGCCTCTAAGTAAATCAAAAGTAAGGATAGACATGAATGAATGAGAAAGTATATGCATGGTAATAAACTAATAAATAATGCATAAACACTTCCAATAATCAGCAAATATCTAATGTCCACCATAATAACTAAAATAGTTGTACATATTGCAATTGGTTTTCCTAAGGTATAGCACAAATTTTAGTACTTCATTACCAATTGTGCAGGCCCTCCAAATATTCATTTTAGAACATCCTAAATTATTGCGAGACCAAACCTAAATCGTTTAATTTTTTTTATTAGTGGTTATTTCTTTTCAAAAAAAATTAGTTTCGACATACAAATGTGTATGGTATGTACATTAAAAATCATTAATATAACTCATTCATATGTTTTTTTAACTTTTAACGTTATCCACACATATGTAGTTAACATAACCAACATGACTCGCACCCTATGTAGGTTGAAAAAACAAACAAAATATTATTATATTTTTCTTTGAATTTCAAGATAAATGAATAAATATTGCATTTCAGTCATTTTCATATTTAAAAAACAATATATTGAAAGAAATGAAAGATCTATTATGTTCTCGATGTTTTTGCGTAAAACTGTATTTTACATAGAACCTCCCGTACACATATATAATTTTCTTAAATGTACGCTTCTCAACAAACTACATAAAAAATATTTCATATATGCCCTTGCAAACTTTCATAAGATCATATATATATATATATATATGTATATACATACACACACACACACATATATATATGTGTGTGTGTGTGTATGTATGTGTTTGTGTGTGTGTGTGTGTGAGGTCTAGTTAATTTGCAAACCAATAGAAATTGCAAAAACTTTACGCAAACTTACGAAAACAAGTCGAGATCAATTCGATCGCTATTTTTATTATACGAATAATATTATTACACATGTACAACTCTTTCTTTAAAAGATTCACAGTCAAGTCTATCTTGACACTGAAATAAACAAATTCTTGAACAAGTATATTAACGATTTCAAAAAATTCACCTGATTTCTTTGTAATTCACAACAAATTTGTTTTTTTTTTCCTGTAAAACTACATTGTATATTAAAACCTATACAAAGGGTTAAAAAAGGATATATAGAATAGTAAAATTGTTAAAAATATAAAATCTACTCAAGAAGGGTGTGTAGGATATTTTGAATTTGGCTTGGTTATAATATGATATTTAACAGTTTCTTCACATATATACGAAATTCTCCAAAAGATAAATGATATATTCTAACCTGAATATATAACATCCCAACCGCATTTCTTTTATACAAAATATGTGCTTAACAGATGTATAACTAATTTAGCTCACAACTTTTGTCTATTTTAAGGTAGCAAGAGTTAAAGGTAGTGGTACCTCTAAGGCCTCAGTGGTAGTGCCAGCAGCACTAAACAGATATGCAGCCCTAATTATCTGCGCATGTGTTCGGATCTTAGCCTGCACAAGCAAGAGTTATTTTATATCTACTTCATATCCGATTATATGAAGTTGGGGGGTCTCTTCGGTAGCGGTCTCTCTATCTTTCTAGATAGAGGAAAGACATGCCACCATATACCCCTCCCAGACCCTGCTCTCCAGCGGGATACACTGGGTATGTTTGTTTGTTTGTTTGTTTGTTTCATATCCGATTATATGAATTTCATAAAAGTTGAATAACATTCATGTGACAAGTTAAAAGAGTGTAACAAGTAAGAATGATGGGTAGGAAGTACTTTTAGTACCACCTTTCCATCAATAACAAACGGGTTCTCTATAAGAACGTGTTCTCATAAATAACTAATACTCAAATGACAGATTTACCATAGGCTATTTTAAGTCGAGGCATCATATCATTGGCTGAAAAAAATTAATGAAAGATCAACTCTAACTAATGCACCAAACAATATATTCCTTGGTGTATATTCTTCAAAGTAATTGTTAAGGGGCCAAGATCACATTCGGTAAATGTTATGATTTTTGTGGCACGTCAAAGGAGATTTGACTAGAAGGGATATTGATATGGAACTGACCCAAAAGTTAGCAGACTCTACTTGGACTAGAAGAGACTGCAAAAAAGACTCAAACATAACTATTGGTAATAAGATAGAAATTGTATGCATAAAACAAAAGTTTTGAATTGATAAACTTGCTATCTTGATTGTGATTGTATGATTTTTGATCGACATTTTTACAGCGTCAGAGGGTTCTTATACCCTATGAACCAACAACTTCAATCAATACGTCGTTTCTACGAACGACACAATCTTAAAACAGTTTCTAACTTCAAATTATACATACAACACCCTTGACCTTACATAAAATACATAAAGACTCTAGAACACACATTGACATAACTGTTCCAAATTGTGTGTAGTTTAATACTTCAATTTTCCCCGCCCGCTAAACTAAATTAGTTTAAGGAAGGTCTACAACTTTCTTGACTTTCTTTTATAGCAACAGTGGTTCATCTTCATAGATGAGATGAGATTATTCTTTCTTTTGTCTTTCTCCTTCCATATAGTGCATTCATATGCAAAGAGACTAAAGTCTCCCCATTAAAAACACTAGAATTATCATCTCTGGTTCCATGACCCGTAGCTCTTCCACGTCCTATTTCACTTTTGCTAGAACCTCTTCCATGACCCTCACCGTGATTTTGATCACCATGTCTTCTACCACGACCTCATATTACTTAGCTTTCCTGCAAAGTCACTTAACGTTCCGTTTGATTTCATTGTCAAAGCCTCCAGTTCGCTCCTTAAAGTATGTAAGCGTGCTTTCTGAACTAGATCTACTCTAATATTCTGAACTTTGATAAGTCCCACATTTCTTTTACAGTAAGATATTGTGCAACTTTCATTAATGCATCTTGTGGTAATGTTTGGAAGATGATCGTATTTGTTGTATTTTTTTTCTTTTGATGGTGGACCTTATAAGGTTGCTGCTTTATGTCCTTGAGGTCATGGTTTCAAGCTATGCAAACAACCTCTTGCATAAAATCACAAATTAAGCGATCCAGCACCACCTGGATCCTTGCACAAAACGAGAACTAAGTCAAGCATTGAGTTGTATTTTCTGTCTTCTAATCTACTATTTCTTTTATTTGTTTAGCATCAATCATTTCCTAAAGACCATAAACCTTCAGTATTCTTTAGCATCAGTCAATCTTACTATCCACGATCAAAGAATATTTTAATATGGATCATCAAATTCAAGAAACTATTATCAACTAGGTGAATCCTAAGAAACTTCTGGTTTACAACTTCCAAGTGAATCTCCAGCTCAACTACCACCAAGGCACCGCCCGCAGACCCCTTTTTTAGCGGGATTTGCCCCCTTGAACTACTAAGGTTTCTTAGCAAAGAAAATACGATAGTCTTGATCAAGTGTGCACTTCGCGCCTCCTAACTAGTATCAATGTGTGTTCTAATTCTCACTTGTCTTAAGTGAATCCAGTTACCCAAAATGGTCCAATGATAGTAAAATCACCAACAAATAAAAATAATTTGAGCTTATAAAATAACATGTTTTGAAGGCGTAAGAGATGATAGTCTTACAATGTATTAAAGTATTTGTGTGATACCAAGCTAATTCATTAGTCTTACAATCATCATTCACTCTTAAATAAATGGATTGATTTAGGTTGCTCACATTATACGGTTTGTTGATCCTGTAACTAGCTATCTTAAAACGGTCCAAAAAGGTCACTCAAGACCACCACATGCACATCAAAGCTACCACCACCATCATCGATAGTACTGACACCATCACCATCACATAAACGCCACCATCGACACCCACATCTTCACCACAGCCACTGCCTGTTAGATATTTTAGTGTAATTGAATAAACTAATAACCAATGTGATCATAATATCAATCAACAATTCAGAAGGAGCGGAGAGCACGCTTCTTTGAGTTTATTATTATCTTTGACATCAAAAACCTTTTTAAAGGTGAAGCCCCTAAATAATGGGTGTTCCTAGGAGGCAACACCCCTTTGGCGGGGCCCGAGGGTAGCACCTATGGTAGCGGGTTCCAAGGGGCGGCAGCCCTTGACGAGGTCCATTAAAAATGGCTTCATTAAGAAAATGAATTTAAAATTGTTTTTCCAGAATTTCACATGTGAAATTCAAGTGAAAAAAATGTGTAATTTTAATCATTGTTGAATTGGAAATAATAACTGCCAAATGGTCGTTTCCACCCCTCCCTAAAAATCAATTTGTCTTTGAGAATTTTGGTCACTTGAATTTCCTTCTGGTTCACAAAAACATATATGAAATTCATACTTTGATCTTGATCTCGTTTGATATATTCGGGTGAACCACCGAATAATTTAAATCTGAAAGTGATCTTCACGACTCTCAATTTATCCGAGTTTGATTTCAAGTATTCTACACTCCAACACCATTGTCGTCACTTCCACCATCCTCATCACCTACACAGTTTTCACTACTGTGGTCGCCCTTGTGCACCACTGCCTCTAAATTAGCTAGGTTTAGTTTGAAACAAAGTAGGTTCCAACCAATATATGGCCGCCTTAAAATTAGTGATCTTTAAAAGTTATAAAAATAGGTTCACCCATTATATTTGATTTATGGTTGCTAATGGTCTGTGATGGGTAGAGGTAGAATCTTCAACAACCTTAGAGATGGTGGTGGTGGTGACAATGAGGGATATAGTAGAGGCGGTCAAGCTAATGGTCAAGCTAATGGTGATGGCATCGAAGGTGGAGAGAAAGGCAATAACGGATGCACAAAAGGTGGAGGCGATTTGTGTTCAGGTATGGAGAAGTGCAGCAATGACTAGTAGGCAGGGGGGAACACACGATGGTGGTGTGTACTTTTAGTTAACGGTGACCCGTGTAAGCCATTGTATAATTTGACAATATGTGAATAAAGCTAACTTTCTACCCAAATCAACTCCAACTTTGTAGTGGGGTTACAAATAGTAGGTGTAGTTTAACATGTTTGAGTCGATTTAATAAATTTAGCAATTTTCAAATTATAAACTTACATGCTAAAATTTGACATTCACACATAATAATCTACTTACATCCACCCACATCAACTGTTAGTAGGGGTGTATATCAAACGAGTGAAGTCGAGCCGAGCTCAACCTGTTTCTAATAAGAACGCTTGATCTTAAGCTCACATCATTTTAAACTCAAGTTCCAAGCTTGAAATTGGGTTGTGGGTAGTTTTTCAAGCTTGATTTTGGCTTGTGTTGGTATGTTTATAAGAAAAATATAGATCGGGAGGATTATTACCACTATGCTACTTTTTTCCTCGTCAATAGATTGCTTTTGAACGTAGGAGTTTTTTATGAGAGAGGCAGCATTTCGCCAATTCCTCAAAGCCCTTTCCGACGAATGCTTCGCCGAAATGTGATCAACTTCCTTTGAAAGCTCTTCCATTTCTTAACACTATGTCCAACGAAAACCCAAAATTAATCCAACAAGTCCTCAACATAACTCTTCAGACTATACATCTAGTGGAATATTTCATGGTTGCCAAAAGAATACATATGAAGACGAATATTATATAACAAACAAAAGTATACAGTAAATCTCACATATAATAAGGCTATCGATAATGTTTTTTCTACTGTCTCAGGGATAGAGTGGCTAGGGCTGCTCAAATATGATCTTGAAGCTAAAAAATAAAAAATAAAAGTGGTCGATTTCTTAAGTTAAATAAACTTAGGAAAATTTATGCATTCAATAATATTTTCAAAACACGATACATATAAAATTGAATCCATGAAATTTATTACACATTTTAATACAAAAATCTAGAATTTTTTTTAAACATCAAATTGGATCATTGAAAGACCACTGACCCACCCGATTACCTCCATTACTCGAGTCATAACCCGAGACCACCTTAAGTAAAAAACTTACTTACCGTAGATGAGAGAAAATCCCTTGGTCTAACCTGGAAACCAATTTTTTTTGTCAGAGGTAAAAGTTGAACTCAAAGCCTCTCTCTAAGTATTGAGATATTTCACCTCAATCATTTGGCTAAAATTTGTATCTTATCATATTTTACCTCATTCATTTGGCTAAAATTTGTATCTTATCATATTTTACCTCAAGTTGAAGAAGTCAAAAGTGATGGTTAGCAAATTGGGTGTAACCATAAAAGAATCTTTTTGAGATCTAACATCGAATCCCGTTTTTTAACTTTTAAATATTGCTAAGTGCAGTTTATTTCCTAAAAGATGTTAATAAAAAATTATTTATCAAAATGAGCAATTTGAAAATTATTTATCAAATTGGGTGTTTTTGATTAACTTCAAATTTTCTAGTCCTAATCTTAAATCATATTAACATTTTTCTACTTCACACCTACTGTTCTTCTCTATAAAGTCACTATACATACACTCTAGATAATTCGAACCAAAGCTTTTTATTCTACGGAGTAATCGTTTTACAGCCTTACAGATAATTAAAGAATACTGATTAAGAAGTTAACTTTAACCAACTATTAAAGAGAAATTAGCCGGCCGATCGATTCGGGCGGTCAAAGGTTGAACCGGCGAACCGCGGTTAGAGATTGGACCGGCAATAAGTAAGCGATGTGAGAAGCTAGAAATTAAGAAGGTAGAGTGAGCGAACCTGCAGGTGCTGGTGGCGGTGGCGGTGGCGGTGGCGTTAACTTGACGAAGTCGGAGATTTGCCGGAGAGAATTTCAAAAGCAAATTGGAATATATAGTCACTACTCACTACAAGCTGCTTTGTATAATTGTATTATTTATTCGATCTCACTTTCCGCATGTTACTTTTCAGCTTCTTTTCTTTATGATTTATTTGTTTATGTTTATGTTTTACTCGTCCGCTAACTAAGGGGGTGTTTGTTTTTTTGAAAAAGAGCTTCTGAAGCTCTTTTGTGTGCGCCAAAAAGTGGCGGGCAGACGTTTATGGTCTGCAAAGTGTTTGTTTTTCTGAAGACATTTTATTAAAAAAGGTCTGCGTGACCTCTTCTCCAAGAAGAGGTGGACTAAGGTCTTCAGAAATCTTCTCACATCTTCACACTCTTCCCCCAAATACCCACACCCCACCTCCATTCCCTCATACTTCTCTTCTCCCGTCGCCACTTATATAGCCACCGGCTCTTCACCGGTGCATTGATCAATTTTAACCACCCACCGGCTCCGCCTTCCGCCACCGTCACCACCACCGTCGTTAGATTTTCCGGCGACCCTCATCAACAACAACCCTTCTCCAATGGGTAACAATCGACTGTTTAATCCACCCCACACCCATGAATCTTTCCAACACGCGTTATACCCCAACACAATCGCACCCTTTTCGTTGTTATGTT
>BJCO01769191.1:0-10727 GCA_018326465.1 Flaveria floridana | reverse complement strand
TATGGGTACTCGTTTATTACACAGTACATCTTTTCACCCAGAAACTGATGGGTTGACTGAAAGGACTATCCAAACAGTTGAGGATATGTTACGGGCTTGTGTTATGGATTTTGGTGGTAGCTGGGATAGTCATTTGCCATTAGTTGAATTCTCCTACAATAACAGTTATCATTCTACTATTGAGAGAGCTCCTTATGAGATGTTATATGGTAGAAAGTGCAGGAGTCCGTTATGTTGGGGAGAAATTGGGCAGAAGGATCTGGGCAGTTTGGAAATTGTACAGGATACAAATGAAAAGTTAGATCAGATCAAAGCTCGGTTTAAAGCGGTTTAGGATCGACAAAAGTCTTATGAAGATAAAAGACGAAGGCATATAGAGTTTGAAGTAGGAGATAGAGTTATGTTGAAAGTATCTCCTTGGAAGGGAATTATCATATTCAGAAAGAAGGGAAAGTTAAGTCCTCGTTTTATAGGACCGCTTAGAATTATAGAATGAATTGGAGAGGTAGCCTATAAACTAGAATTACCCGATCAATTGCAAGGGATCCACCCAACTTTTCACGTATCACAGTTACGCAAATGTTTAGCCGATGAAAGTACATACGTACTTTTAGATGATATAGAGGCGGATGATAAATTGAATTATGTTGAGAAACCTACTGCTACAGTAGATAGAAAGATGAAAAGATTGAGAAATAAAACTATTGAGTTAGTTAAAGTACAGTGGTCGAATAGAAAGGGGTCTGATTTCACCTGGGAATCAGAAGATGAGATGAGAAGAGATTATCCCCAGTTGTTTGAATAGTTGGTTTCGGGAACGAAACCTATTTAAGGGGGAGAGAGTTGTAACATCCGGTTTTTAATCCGGACTTGTAATCATATTATAGTTTATGTTTAATTAATTAAGTTGAGCTTATTTGTTAAGATTGGTGTTCAGTCGCATGAATTGCATCCGAATGAACCTCAGTCGCACCCCTTACGTGCGAATGAGACTCAATCACACGAATCATAGGCGTATGGGCTTCAGTCGCATGATTCAGTCGTGCGAATGGGGTTCAGTCATGCGACTGAGTGTGAGGCGGTTAAAATGTATATGTGGATAAGTAAGGCGGTGAAGAGAGTTCAAAAGCAGATTTTCATCTGCATAATCTTCTTTTCTTTGTTCCTCTCAAACCCAAACACCCCTGTTTACATCAAATCGACTAAGTCAACTCCGTTTCGGTAAGTTTTGAGTGTCACGGACCAATCTTGCTATGTTATGAGCTGTGTACATGAATGAATCTGATCCAATAACACGTTTAAATCGTTGATTTGGTCTTGTTCTTTTCTAAGTTGAAAATATCCGAAACCATTGTAAACGATGTGTACATGATTTGTTTTTGAATATAACATGATTTGGATGGTTAAAACTCAAATTTTGAATAAGTTTGGATCAAAAACATCAAGAACACAGCTGCTGATCCATTTTAGACGAATGGGCTCAGTCGCATGCCTCAGTCATGCGAATGACAGTCATGCGAATGAGAGTTTAGTCGTACGACTGAGTACGAATGAAGGTTCAGTCGTGCGACTGAGAACTTAGTCGCCTGGGTTAGAAGACCGAATGAAGACGAGTGATCACTTTGCATGAATGAGGACTCAGTCGTGCGAATGAATGGTTTGTCATATGACTGAAGGTTCAGTCGCATGATTCAAACACATGGCTTAGTCGCATGATGTCCATTCGCATGATTGGATGTTCATCCGCATTAATGTTCATCCGCATAGGTCCATTCGCATAAGTGCTCATTCGCATATTGTTCATTCGTATAGGAGTTCTGTTTGAGAATAGTTTACTGAATCAACGTTTATTGCTTTAGATACACCTTGATTAGAAGAAGGACTGGTTATCTTGTGTACCTGGATTGTGTAGATTATTGTGAGGAGGTTAATAAGGTGAGTTCTATGCCCTTTTATATGTATGGTTTTAACATGCGGGCTAGCATACATACAATAATGAATAATTTGAATGTTTTTAGCACCAGAATTGTGATAATGATGTTTATACATTACTAGCAGCTCGTGGGGCTGTTAGGGTAAAGTTGGGATAATGAATGGTCATCTGAACATTGTTAATCATTACGTGATGGTAATGATTCCAATGTGTCAGATGGGGTTTAATGACAAATGAAAATGTTTTGAAACCGGTGCTAAAGGAAAGAATGTGTGCTATGTGTAAATTAATGTGATAATATTGGCAATGAGTATAGAAATTGTTTTGATGTGATATAAATCTCAATAGGCCAGTTAGGGTAAGATGCCTGTGTGTAGACTGTACAGTGAGAAGGAGTGATGACGATCACTCAGCTTTGTGAACATCTTGTGGTGACGACCCTAGATGATTAAATTGGCATCCTGCTGGATGAGAGATAATAATTACAGTTTTTGGTGGGAAACTGACGTCCGGTGGTCCGAGTCCGGTGGGACAAAGTAAAGTTAAAGTTGATTTTATTATATTGCCAATATAAATATGATTTTTGTATGTGATGAGATGCTATTAATGTTTTGATGAAAATTTAGAACTCACCAGTTTATCTGATGTTTTGAGTGTGTTGTATGTGTGCTAGGTAAGGAAGGATCCTCTAGTAATAGAGGAAAGCAAGCTTGAGTTGGACAAGGATGCTATCCCAGGGTAGGTTCTGGCATAGGATGTGGGACATATTAATAGTTTAAAAACAGATGTGTAATTAAATACTATAATATGTAAACATTTTGTAAGTAGGGTTAATACGTAATTATGTTTAGTCTTTCCCTGTGAATAGAAAGCTCTGATTTGTAGTTAAAATATTAATCCAACCACGTGGTGCGCCTCCGGCATGCTACCAGGTTTAGGGCGTCAAGTAAACCTAGGACTATTAGTGAACCAAAAGTTCATACCATAAGCCAGTCGTCTGTTTACCACAAACAGGCCTTGCACAAAACTGATTCACGAAAAGAAAAATCAAGTAACGTGTCTGACAGTGAGGACAAGAAGAAGAAAGATGTGTCCTCGTCCTCTGAAGGTCAGAGGGTTGAGTTCATGATATGTGATATCTCTAGGAAACCTAAGCCAGTAAAGGCTTGGGTCCCCAACCTGAACTAATCATTTCCATTCTTTGTGCAAATTGTCCGCTACAGCGCTATCACTAATACCTGGATTATTGATAGTGGGGCTTCCAGTCACATGACCAGGAATTCGTCTCTCCTTTTCAGCGTCAAGCAAATTAAAGGGGGACATGTATCTTTCGCAGGAAACAAAGGAGGATATATCACCACTCAAGGAGAAGTGGCAAACATGAAGGTAAAGTTTGACAAGGTCAACTACGTTCAGCAATTACAAAACAACTTGCTTTTTGTCTCCCAAATTTGTGATAAGGGCTTTAAGGTCGTGTTTGACAATAAGAAGTGTTACATACTTAAGAAGTAGTATGTTATCCCAGAGGAGCAAGTTCTAATGTCCGCCTCAATATATAACGACCAGTATGTCTTGGACCATTCAAAAGCCGCCACCACTGAGTCTACTGCTTAGTGTTTCTTGTCAAAAGCAACTGAAAGGGATTCAGTTTCCTGGTACAGGAAAATGGGACATATCAATCCCAAGAAGATGAACCATCTGGTTCAGAATGATCTGGTGGACGGAGTTACTGTCAAGAACTTCCAGCCCCCAGATTTCTGTGTAGCATGCAAGAAAGGGAAATAGACAAAGAAGTCTCACAAATCAAAGAATGTTCATTCTATCGAGATTCCTCTTGAGCTTCTACATATGGATCTGTTTGGTCCTGTCAGCACAAAGAGCATTGTTGGTGATTGGTACTGCTTTGTGATGATAGATGATTACTCAAGATTCTCTTAGGTGATGTTTCTAAAAGCGAAGTAAGAGAAATTTGAATCATTCAAACATCTAGTTGCCACATTGGAGTCACTCTACAAGCTGAAAGTAAGGAAAATACGTTCAGACAACGGGAGAGAATTCAAGAATCAGTGGATGGAGGCATTCTGTCATGAGAAAGGGATTATTCATCAATTCTCTTCTACTTACACTCCATAGATGAATGGAGTTACTGAATGGAAGAATAATAGCTTGATAGAAACATCAAGGACAATGCTAGCTGACTCAAAATTGCCAGTTCAATTCTAGAACGAGGCAGTGGCTAATGCGTGCTATACTATAAATCGAGTCTTAGTGGTCAAACGTCATGGAAAAAATGTTATGAAAACCTAACTTGGAGTATCTGGAACCATTTGGTGCAGCCTACATGCTGTGAAAGAAAAATCAGACTGGGAAGTTCTGCGAGAAGGCAGAAGAAGGTATCTTCCTTGGCTACAGTATACCAGACAAAAGGGTTTATAATAACTCAACTGGTCAGGTAGAAGTGTTGCGCAATATTGATGTACAAAGACACACAAACCCCCTGCGGGAAAAGGACCTTCCTTCTTCTTTGACTATGATGGATTTTTTAAATCCTTCAATCTACCTTCTTCCTATTCTGATGATGAGGTGGCTATTCAAATGATGTACGATGTTCTGAACACCCCTGCTCCAGACTCGACATCCTCAACTCCATTATAAGGTACTTCTAGCCCTTCATAGGAAGAGCTAGAAATAAGTGATTCCTTCTCTGATGATGAAGAAGCTGACCCTGAAAATGTGAACCAGGAGGAACAGGTCCCCACTGTTGAAAGTACACCTGCAACTGATCATGAAGTAATTGGAACTTCTAAACCCAGTCCTTCAACAGCCACAGAAACTGATCCTGTGATTCAAAACCTGGATGATGAAGTAGCAGTTCCCACAACTCCTGGAACTAGGATTAATGTGAATCATCCCCTGGACAACATCATCGGGGATATTCTCTCGGGAGTTCAGACAAGAAATCAGCTTTACTCAGCTGACTATGTTGCGGTCATGAAAAAGGGGTACATACACGATGGGGCATATCGATATTTTTTGTCTCAAGTTGAGCCCAATTATGTAAGTGAGGCCTTAAAGGATGAGGCATGGGTAGGTGCCATGCAAGAAGAATTCCTACAGTTCAAAAAGTTAGGTGTCTGGACACTTGTCGACAGACCAAAATGTTCAAAAGTGATTGGCACTAAGTGGGTTCTTCGGTGTAAGAAGGATGACCAAGGGGTCATAATCAGAAACAAGGCTAGGCTAGTTGTTCAAGGGTTCGGGCAAGTCGAAGGAGTTGACTAGAATGAAGTGTTTGCACTAGTGGCCAGGATGGAAGCAATTAGAATCTTCCTAGCCTATGCATCCTTTATGCAGATCAAAGTATATCAATTAGATGTAAAAAGTGCATTTCTTCATGGTGAGATCCGTGAAACAGTTTACGTCAATCAACCCGAAGGATTCGAGGATCTTTATCATCGGGATAGAGTTTATAAAATCGACAAGGCTTTGTACGGGCTCAATCAAGCCCCTCGAGCCTGGTGTGAGAAACTCTCTACTCATCTGCTGAAACATGGATTTCGTAGAGGTGTAATTGACTGCATGTTGTTCATAAAGGAAAAAGATGGTGATTTACTAATGGTGTAGATATACGTGGATGATATAATCATTGGTTCCAAAAATGAAGCATTATGTAAAGAATTCGAATCGATGATGAAAGCTGAGTTTAAAATGAGTGCCATAGGAGAGATGAAGTTCTTTCTTGGTTTACAGGTAGATCAGACACCAAACAGAATCTTCCTACATCAGACCAAATATGTTGGAGATATCCTTAGTCGGTTCGACATGAAGAATGCAAACGGTTGTTGGTACTCCACTTGCTATGAACCATGATGTGGCACCCAACAAAAATGGTGATCTTGTAGGTGCCACTATGTATCGAGGAATGATCGGATCTCTGATGTACCTCACAGCTTCTCGTCCTGGTATTATGTATGCCACGTGTCTCTGTTCCATATATCAGGCAAAACCAAAACTAAATCATCTGATTAGGGTAAAAAGGATCTTTCGTTATCTAAAGGTACTCCAACGCTTGGGTTGTGGTATTCTCATGATGTTGACTTTGAGCTAACGGTGTATACTAACTCAGATTATGGTGGTTGCAAGATAAATTACAAGTCAACATCTGAGGGATGTCAGTTCTTTGGAAGACGATTAGTCACCTGGCAGTGTAAGAAGCAGACGTCTGTTGCTCTGTCAACATGTGAAGCTGGAACGTTGCTACGGCAAGTTGCTTTTCACATGTGGATTCAACAGCAAATGCGAGAGTACGGTTTGAAATTTTCTAACACCCCTCTATTTGTTGATAATTCTGTTGCTATTGTTGTCACCAAAAATCTGGTCCGACAGCCCAAAACTAAACACATCAGAATTAAATATCACTTTATACGTGACAGGTTTGAAAAACAATTAATCGATGTTGTTAAAATTAACAAGTATTTCCAACGCGCCAATCTCTACACAAAAGCTTTTGATAAACCTCGATTTCATTATCTATTAGAGGTTACTGGTGTGAAAAGGAAAGATGATGTGATTCTAGACGAATCCAGTTCATAGCCCGTCTCTATGTTTTAGTCTTTTATTTTAATTTTCTTTATTTTATTGTATCTTTTCTGTCTTTAAAATTTCAAAAATACAAAAAGATTTTCGATTTTAGAATTTTAGAGGGAGAATAGTTTTAGTTTCAGTAGTTAGTATTTAATTACTTTATAAAAAACAGGGGTGGGCAGATAAGCTGAAAAGCAAAGACATGAAATCTGTGAAATCGATTAAAGATAATGGAAAATGATAGTACACAGGCATCGAATTGTTTGGGACACCAAAAAGATTTAAATGTTCTACAATGTTATATTCAAAGTTACAGAAAATTATAAGTCTAAGAAATCAATGCCTAATGAGTTGAAAAATGATAGTAAGCCAGTCTACTACTATGGTTACATAGAGAAAGTAGATCTAGGGGTTGCTAGTCCATTATATGATGTGTCGTTAGATTCAACACAATAGACTAGTAGACTTCATTGGTGAACAAATTAAAACTAAATCATTCAACAGGCTGTGGGTTTTCATCTCATACCTAGTTAACACAATCAATTTATTTCCAATAAGGGGTGAAGAGCAAAATGAATGCCACAAATGTGCGCGGACGACCATAAAAAGGAGCAAAGCGCATGAAAAAAAGTGAAATGCAATCAAGCTAATGACAAATGTTATTGGTGCGTTATATCTAAAATAAAATTTCTCTAACCAGAAGATAGATTATGTGCCTCTCTGTTGTGCGATGGCACTGACCTGAGGATAAGCACAATCTAAATATTCTAGAATTCATTGTAGTTTGCGCCTCTCTGCTATGCGATGGCACTGACCTGAGGCTTGGCATCTCTTTGAAAGCTCTTAGAATAATTTTTCTTGTAAAAACCCATAGACCGCTGGAAATTCTCCTAAGGAAATTTGATTACTATATAAGTATGGGATTCACAAATGCTTGTTGAACTAATAAACCTAAATAATCACCAATGTATGTCAGAAATCTGTGTATGGATTTAGGTGGACAAATATACTGATAATGATCGTGGCAGCATTCCCCGATGATCAAAATCAATGTGTGCTACATAACAGCTCTAGCATGATTTCCTGTTAGTGCTCCTGACTCTTAGATGAATAAGACTCTGCAATTGGTAAAAATATAACGTTCTATATATCTACGTAAATATAAGAGGTCCCAAATGATTATGCTTATGCATGTATGATTCCATATGAATCTTTCTAGATAAGTTGAAAGTGCTTGAAGCTGTTCTTCTCAGGGGGAGAAATCGTTTTAAGGAATGTTAAAGTGTTTTCAACCCATCTCAAATGAAAAATACAAAAAGATGTCTTAATTGAGTTTGTTTAAAGTTTCTCTTAGCTTTAGTTATGTTTGTATCGAATCGATGCCGGACTATGAGACAAGACGAAATCTACAAATACCACAAATTGAACCGAACATTATCTAGTACAAGCTTGTTTCTGAAATGTTAAAACGATCACGTCTGAAGTGATCACAAGGTCCTTAAGTAAAAGGATCACGTCTGAGGTGATCATAAGGTTTTCAAGTAAAAGGATCATGTCTGAGGTGATCACGAGGTTTTCAGTTAAAAGGATCACGTCTGAGGTGATCAAACGGTTTTAATTAAAAGGATCGCGTCTGAGGTGATCAAAAGTTTTCAGTTAAAAGGATTAAGTCTGAGGTGATCAAAAGTTTTCAGTTAAAAGGATCATGTCTGAGAGGATCAATGGTCATAATGTTATATATCAAATACAAGTGTTTGAAATGTTAGGACATATGAAGTCAAACTCATAAATATGAGCCAATCGCATGATTGCATCATAAGTATTGTCCAATCGCATGATTGGACCATAAGTATGAATCAATCGCGCGAATGGACCATGAGTATGAGCAAATCACACGAGTGGACCATGAGTACGGGTCAATTATATGATTGGATCACAAGTATGAACCAATCGTACGATTGGCTGAAGAAGTCTAAGACAGTCGTATGACAGAACCTCAGTCGCACGAATGAATAATGTGTATGGGTCCAGTCGCACGACAAAAACACAAATCAGTATAAAAAGAGGCTCAGTCGGTCGTAGGCCTACACTTGACTTCAAAAAGCTCTCAAAACCTCCGATTACCAAGCCACCCTTTTCAAATTTTTCTCTGTAACTGCCACTAATTTCACCTTACTAACCGATTGTTATCTATTTACAGGTACAGTGAGACTGATAACATACAATATGAGAACGTTAAATCAATCCAAAATGTCCGAATCACTTAAAATAAGAACTGAGACAAAGAACCCTAAAATAGAACACTTAAATGGACCTAAAAGTGTATTTAAAAGACAATAAGTGTAATATGGAGTCCATGCGCGTCTAATGGATCCAATCTTGATGTGTAAATGACTGTTTTGACAAAGATTCAAAATTTTAATCTCGCACAGTGGATATACGAAAGGACATACGGATGAACTTCAGTCACACGATAAAGCCAGACGCACAATTCAATCACACGATTGAATCAATCGGGGACTCAGTCGCACGACTGACTCAACCGCATGTCATGGCATACGACTAAGTTCGGTCTGAGGCTCAATCGTACGACTGAGTTTAGTCGCATGGTTCAATCGTACGATTGAACAAGTTGGATAAAATCTATTCTAACTTAAATGTTCTCTCTTGTGAACGGATCTAACGTGTTTGTTACTTGTGTTGTAGCAAAATGGCTGACAGATGGATGATGAGCACTAAGCACAATATCTGTGCTTATCTCGACCCTACGTCTAGGAACGCTTCAAAGTTTGTAGGGATTATTGATTTCCTTCAACATTTGGGGATCTATAGAGCAGTGTCTGCTCCCTGCACACGTATCGATCCATACAGCAGGCATTCTGTGAGAATGTTGTGGTCGATCGCTCAGTCGAGCTGTGCAGGATCCGAAGTTCTATCTTTGGACTCGATATTGATATAGGGGAAGACGACTTTAGGAGAGTTTGGGACTTGGGTGAGGATGGAGACTACCCTACCAAGCTACACCCCCTGACAGTTAGGGGTTGCTTCTTAAGGGTCAAGTACGCCGACAACATCAATGCCGACGTGCTTAACAGGAGCAACATGTTCCTGCAGTTCAAGTACATGGCACATGTGATCCTCAAGTGCGTCGCGTCAAGGAGAGGATGATTTGACAAGATGAGTGATCAAATCCAAAATGCATTCGTTGCACTGGTACTGAACCACCCGTTTAGTTTTTCTAGGATGTTCTTCGGGTATTTAAGGGAGAACATAGAGGCAAAGGGGAAGGAGGGTTTCTATATGTACCCTAGGTTCCTACAGATGATTATAGACGAGAAGCTCCCCTCACTGCCTAAGAATAAGGATGATGAGGTAGTTCTAAGGGTTATGGATGACACTACCTTAGGAAGGTTGAAGGTATATCGGGGTAAGCAGGTGAAGCCCCCGGTTAGGAGGTTATTTGGTCATCTGACCAACATTGATTATATCGCACCAGCCAGAAAGAAGTGGCACCATGATGACAGCGACTCCAATGTTAAGCCGGTCATGATCCCAGACGACGATGACGATGATGATGATGACCAAGATCATGGTCAAGGTGGTAGAGAGGAGGGCTTGAGCCAATCACAAGCCACTTACACGTCTACCATTTCTCCACCACCTCACTAGAGTGGTGCTTTAACACCTAGTGGACCTGAGCAAGCTGCCATCCACCAAGATTTTCTTATTGATGACGAAGATGAGTCTGATGATGAGCCTCTCACTAGGAGAGTAGGTAGCAGGGTTGTTTCTACAGAGAAGGGGAAAGAGACGGTTGGCGGATGCCATGTTGGGACGGAGGGTGGTGACACTTATGTCACAGATCCATCATACACACCCGACCAGCCGATGAGCTCAGGGGGAGCCCCGATTGCCAAGGGTTCCAGGAGGAAACGAATGGCCCAAACCTATGGAAAAAATGGCAAGAGGCAGAGATTTGTACTAATCAGTTCTTCCACCACCGTAGCCACTTCCACCACCACTGTCACTGACACCACCATAGCCACTGCCACCACCACTGTCACCGACACTACCACCACTTCCATCCTAGCCACCACCACTACCATCCCATCCACCACTCATATATCCACATTCATCTCCCCCGCCATTCCCAAAACAATTTCACCACGATCCATTACCACGCCTTCTCCCTTCTACACCACATCCACCA
>BJCO01769190.1:0-13044 GCA_018326465.1 Flaveria floridana | reverse complement strand
TATTCAAATTGTTAGTTTTAAATTTTAAATTTTAACTAATTAAGTTAGTTATTTTTAGATAAAATATTGGATTGAATTGGATATTGAATTTGAATTTTAAGATTTTTAAATTTCCGTTTCTAATATTAATTTTTAAAATCTAATTTTAGAAGTTGTTTAATTAGAAATTAAATAATATTTAAGCATTTCCTTTTAGAAGCATATTGCTAATAAAACGCCAAATGGCAATTGTATGATGTGAAGATGCCATGTGGCAGTATATTTGCTAAAATCTTGCCACATGGCCAAACCTCTTTTCATTTATTATATATAGAGATATCTATACTATATTATAAAGAGAGTTTCAAACATAATTTAAGAGATATGAACATTTAAAGCACGATGTACAACTCAAAAAATTAATTTCACAGGGGTAATTATATCATTCAAACACTCCTAAAAATATGGAACTTTAAAACTATTTACACCTACACCCTTGTATCTCTAATCATATATAATTTTTTTCATGTTTGTTACAATATGTTTAAAAAAGAAATTCATTTTTTAGACGAATAACATAATAAAAAGTGTCGTATCCGTCACATTGCGCGGTACGTTACTAGTATATGTTGTGTGTGTATATATATGTATATTATATACATGTGTATATTTTAAGAAATTCTCTAAAAATTTGATCCATTAGATTCTCTAAATTAGTCTACCAAACACTTTGCTTATTTTACTCAAATATAACTTGGTTAAACTATTTAGTCCATTTAACTAGCATATCACGTACTAACAATTTTAACTCACAAAAAAAAAAGAAAAAACGGTAAAAGAATTTTGTTTCGGTTGGGGCTCTTTTTTCTAACTCGCCTCAGGCTCTTGAATTCTCGGCACCGGCCCTGGTAATTAAGTCCGGATATTATCATATAGATATTATCATATATCTTTTCCGGGTCGGATCGTGGTGGAACCGAACTAAACGGGTACCATTATACATTTAGGGGCTGTTTGACAGTATCTGAATGATTAAGTGCTGAATCAATAAGAGGTCTGAACCATTAAGTAATGAATCATTAAAAGGTCTGAACCATTAAGAGCTAATGTATTACTTAACTATTCAAAGGTAAATGTCTGACCAATTCAGATAAGAGGTCTTAACCATTCAGCATTAGACCTCTTAATTATTCAGCATCAGTATAATGCTTAACCATTCAGAGGCGTTCAGACATGTGCTCGTGAAACAAACAGTGTGAACCATTAAGTGCTGAATCATTCAACATCTGAACCATTAAAAGGCTGATTAAGAGGCTGCCAAACAACCCTTATACTCGTATACTCGATTAGCCCCCGTTCGGAATCAACTACAAATCATCATCTAGCCGGCACTCGCATCCGATCTCATTCAATCGATCGAACCTACAGATCAAGATGGTGACGAAAACAGAAGAATCACAGCTGCAACAACTCGAGAATCAAGTTGAAAACGAGGGTGGTGGTGCGTGGGAGTATCTCTCTCTTGTTCGCAAGCTCAAGCTTCGTCGTTCCGATAAGGTCTTGAAGCATGGGTTAGCCCTGTTAAACGACCCCAAGAAACGATCTGCTCTTGGCCCAGATGGTAATTCGTCTTCTTTTAGTTGTTAAGTGATCAAGTTTGGAGCTTTTCAGGTTAATTTGATTGAATTCTTTGTGGGTTTTATAGATCGTTGGGGTTATCGTGATAAAGTGGTTTTTGATTGTGTTTTGGATGTTAAGTTGGGATTTGTGAGTTTTGGTGCTTTTAGATTGATGAATTGGATCACTATTTGTAAGTGAGCTATAGTGTGGCTTTATGATCAGATGGGTTGGCCTTTTGACTTAAAGATTCACATGGTTGCAAACTCTTTCAGAACAAAAATTGACACTTGACAGCTAGTTAGAATTTTGCAGTAATACTGGGAATCGAATAATGTTGGTTTTAGACCTTCAACATGAATTTGTTGAACTCTAAGTTCAATTGAAGTATGAGAATGTGTGTTTTGTGGGTCTTAGAAATCTCGGTAGGTGTTGATTGCTGCGTGTATTAAATCGTGACAGAGTTACGGAAATTTTTAAATAGGGGAAGTCGGGAAGATTAATTATATTTTCTAGCTTTAGGATGGCCTGATTTTCTTTTGTTTCGATATTTGAAGCTTGTATGCAATGTAATTAATGAATGTTTTATAAATGCAATCCATATTGGTTTTTTTCTGTTGCTAATGTAAAGCATGTTTAATGATTTATATATCATTTGGTTCCTTTTATGGACTTAACGACTGTACCAATATTACCCAAAAGTAGAAGTTTGATTGATAAAAGTATGATTATTAATTAAGGAGTTTCTTGGGGAGGCAAGTTTTAATCTTTCTTATCATTTACCTTAATAGTAGTAAGGTATAGGCAAGCAACAGTGTCAAAACTCTTTCTTTACGGGGGAAAACAATTTTGGTACATGGTTTTGTGATATATGAAGTGATTTTGCTTTTTTGTTTTGCAGAATGGACTCTTTATGAGCAGGTAGCTATTGCTGCTCTGGACTGCCAATGCCTTGAAGTTGCAAAGGTTGCATTCTTCTCATCCAATAATTATATCTTTCAGTTGAAGTATTTTGTTTTCATGATTTAACGGTGTGAAACTTCTGCAGGATTGCATAAAGGTTTTACAGAAGAAGTTTCAAGACAGCAAGCGAGTTGGTGAGTGCAATAGTTGGTGAAAACAATTGCACACATGTACTCATATGATGTTTTATTCATTTTGAATACACTTTTGGCGACTTTCAAACAACTTTATTTTATTTTAATTTAGCCATTTGGCCCTTACAGAAAAATACAACCCAAATCAAAACCAGTTACATGTAAATGGGTTGAAGTTGCCATCTCTACTACTATGATGATTTTGTTGGCTAAATTCTATTATCCATCAGTAAGATCTTAGTAATAGCTATTTGTTGCAGGTAGGTTAGAAGCAATGTTGCTTGAAGCAAAGGGCTCCTGGTCTGAGGCTGAAAAAGCCTATACAAGCCTTCTAGAGGATAATGCAATTGATCAGGTGAGATTCGTTATTTACATACTTACATTAGACCAATAACCAAACTGAAACCACTTTTCTGTATTTAAAAGGAAAAATAAAGAAAGGAAAACAATCGGATCCCAAAAATTGTGGTGTTAAATTGAAGAAAGTACCCAAACCATTGCTAAACTTTGATGTGATATTCTTTCTGATATTTTGTTAATATTTGCAGGTTATTAGTATGAGGAGGGTAGCCATGGCAAAGGCTCGGGGAGATATCTTAGGAGCCATTGATTGGCTCAATAAATATCTTGAGATGTAAGAAAGTTATCACAAGCATTATTTAGGGTGTATTCAAGTTTTCTTTTTGAAAGGACATCTGATTATTGCACCTGCAAGTTGCAACAATCAGTTTTGATGTCTATCACTGATTATTTAGGGGTAAAGTAACCAGTTTTTATTACTTATTTACCCTTCTTATTAAGCCAATTTGAGATGCGTCTATTCTCATTTTACAAACTCTACTTTCATCACATGCATGCCTTTTTTGGTCCTGGAATAATGTTCGCATATGCATGTTTTATTACAGCTGATTAATTGATCCTTATTCATAATAACTTTTAAACGCACATCTAAACTAACTTATTTACTCTTAATCCCATTAAAGTCACTCATGATGTTTACCCTTCTCCAGATTTATGGCAGATCATGATGCCTGGAGAGAACTTGCTGAAATATACGTTTCACTGCAAATGTGAGCATTTGTTAGCTTTTCTCACTGGTGTGCTTGTTTTTTAATCGTTTTTGTGGATTTAAAGTCGAGCCAATTCTATTACTTTATAAACCAATTATTATTATTCGATCCGTGTTTTGAAATTCTAACATTCCTTCTGTGTTTAGGTATAAACAAGCTGCTTTCTGCTATGAGGAGCTAATCTTAGCTCAACCAATGATTCCATTGCATCATCTGGCTTATGCTGATGTGAGTATTTATTATCAATAAACCTTTATCTAGAAGATCAATTCTATCCTTGCAGCTATAATCTTAAAAGTACGGATAAATAACCTTTTTGAGTTAAAAGTTTTAACCTTTTGTAATAGGGTTAATACAAAAGGTTCAATTTTCTCTTTACACATTAAAATAAGACGTTTTTACTAGTTTATTAATGGAGGGATGAAAGAATTCATGTGCATGTATATCACATGAACGAGCATTTAGAAATCAACATGACTCTTTGTTTCATGACAATATCCGACTCTATGAATAAAAGGTTCCACAAAGGGATGCACTCTGTAGCTGTATAACCACACGTGAATTGTACATGCAAGTGTCGAATTTGTAAGAGGTGGGATCTTAAATACATCACTCTGTTTTAGGGGTCGGATTTTGATAATGATTATGTGATCTTAAATAATCAGAATCCGTTGTAAGAAAATGGGTTTTTGAATAAAAGGTTCCACAAAGGGATGCACTCTGACTCTATGAACGAGCATTTAGGAATCAACATGACTCTTTGTTTCATGACAATATCCGACTCTATGAATAAAAGGTTCCACAAAGGGATACATTCTGTAGCTGTATAACCACACATGTGAATTGTACATGCAAGTGTCGAATTTGTAAGAGGTGGGATCTTAAATACATCACTCTGTTTTAGGGGTCGGACTTTGATAATGATTATGTGATCTTAAATAGTCAGAATCCGTTGTAAGAAAATGGGTTTTTGAGGTAGAAGGTAATGTGCGGATGTGTCTTCACTATTTGAAGTTTTAATAACAAGATGACCCGATATTTGAGTGTTTCAAAAGTTCTAATTATTTAAGTAGTTAATAGATAACATGACCTAAAAGGTCATTTTGATGTGAAATGTGAATAGAAATCCTTCAAATTAGCTTAAAAGAAGTGGTATATAGTAGTTTCATCTTACCATTAGGCATAAGATTATTGTTATGAAACTAATTTTCTAAAACTGACACAAATGTACATTGACCCTTAACTAATCAAATAAGCAAAAGCAAAATTTTTATATTATAAACTGATCGGGAAAATCTTAAAGTGCATATCCTAACACCTCGTTGATGTAATAATATATGTTGATTGTGTATGACGAAACAGGTGCTTTACACAATCGGTGGACTTGAAAATCTTCAAACAGCTAAAAAATATTACGCCTCAACCATAGAATTGACAGGAGGGAAAAACACCAGAGCACTGTATGGAATTTGCCTGGTGAGTTATTCATATTTGTATGCTGGTGCAGAGCTTAATAACATGGTTTTTCTTATGCTCAAGAACGTAGTGTTAGATGCTTTTGGCCCACTTAACTCATTTGACCAGTTATCTTTTTATAACGTTTTATGTCCCTTTGACACGTCTTTAATCAAATACAACTGGAATTGACTATTGACCCCTTTTGGGCCAAAACTGTCACCTTTATTTGCTTCATAACAAAAGGGGTATATTTGACCTTTTGTGTTTGTGGGTGTAGTGCACATCTGCAATTGCACAACTGACTAAAGGGAAGAACCATGAGGACAAGGAGATCTCAGCATTGGCAGCTGCAGCATTGGAGCAAGATTACAAGCAGATTTCTCCTGACAAAGTTTCTCTGCTCGCGTCGACCCTAAAAACCATGAAACTTCAATAGCTTAGCTTAATTTAATCACTATATAAAACCCTTGCGTGATTCCATTTCAGCAAGTCTGAGTTGAAGATATTCTTAGTTTAAATTTCGATAGTCGAAAAAAATTCGATTTTTAAGTGTGTCACATGTTTTGATTCTTGATTTCTTGTTATTGTTCCCTTTATTTCAGTTTTGGATTGATGGTAATAATAGACAAATCAGATGTGACTTGATTTTCTTTGGTACAACTTTGACGTATGTAGGTTTATTGGTGTCTCATGTTGGGTGAATCGGAGTCATTTGACAAATAACTTATGAAAAAACGAGTATTAAATACTAAATAATATATAAAAAATTATATACCTGTGTCACATGACATCTGTCTAATTTTACACATGATGTCCTTATAGCTTTGCTGTCATGTAACTTGGGTAACAAGTTATAATGTTATTTCCTATCCAAGTGGTATCAAAATGTTCTCATGATGGTGATTATGAAACATGTTGGTGATGGTTGTGATGAGGTTTCAGTGTTTCATAGGTACCATTTTGACTTTTATACAAATGTAGTACCTGTAGTAATCAGTATCACCATAGATGATCCTTTATGAAGTATTAACTTTTACTTTTTCCCTATATTTACCTTGAATTTAAATTAAAAAGATTACATAACGAAGTTATCTTTTCTATATTTCCTTTTGTTTGTCTTGATTAATTTTACATTTTTTAAAATAATGTACATATAGGGTATGTGATATTAGATAAACCGTTGTGGGATAACAAACTCTTCGTTAAAATTTTTCGTAAGAGTGGAACGCTAAAGTATCCAAGAAACTTGTATGTTTATAAAAAAAAGATGTAATTATTGATTTATAGGTGTTTTGAGCAATTTACACCTCATACAATGTATGGTAATTTAGTGATATCGTAGTCTAATTATGTGATTAATGACAATTCAAGTGGAATTCTTGAATCAAGCTTAATCTAATCCAAAACATGTGTTTGGATGAAGTTAATCTTAACCCATGTTTTTTTTATGTTAATCTAAAAATTTATAACTTATAACATGTTAATTGGCACGCGCGCAGACTAAGCGTGTGGGACACAATTTTACAAACAGATACATGATTATGATTAACAAAACTAGTCTCATATCTAACCCATTGTCATTAAATCATGTTTTAAAACAATGAACAATCATTTCCACAACTTGTAAAACATAAAAGGTCAAATGTTAAATAATCAAAACATGAAAGACCACATTGAACATGATCAACACACAATACTTTAAAAGATGATGAGTTTAAATCCTAGTTTTACCGTTAGTAATGTTTTACATAAACATTGTATTCAACAATGGCATCACCCGTCTTCGGATCGAACCAAACCGTATGCGCTAAAGCGTACCCACTCGCGTATCGAAACCGCCCACTCCCGCCTACGATCGGCATCTCCCTCACATCATCCAACACCGGGTTCCGCCCAAGCACACTAATACTACTCCCATTGAACTCCCCATGGGTGAACTCATAATTCACTACCATAAGTAATGCTGGCTCATTTTTGGCTGCAAATGCATACATTCCTTGTGCCTTTCCCACGGTTTTCGTTGATCCGTTTTGGCCTTCGGTCAAAGCGTTATCCATCATAAACGTGTCACCGAAGAGGCTAGAGTCTGGGGTCCCGGCTATCTTGATCACTGACGGGCTTTTTCCACTGTGGATGTCGTGGAAGAAGAAATGTAGGCGTGTCGTTTTTTCCATTCTTTTTATCGTTATGGCTTCGGAAACCTCCTCGGAGAATACTCCGTTCGAGAGGCGTAAAAGGGATGAAGAGATTATGAAGTAGAAGGTGATTGTAAGGGTGTTTTTGATAAGAGAAGCCATTGCTTTTAGGTGTCAATGCTTGAGAAAGTGAGGAGGGGAGGGTGGTTTTATAGGGTAAGTTTGGGATTGGTTTACATGCGCGAATATGTTTGATACGTGTGACTCGAATCCTCGATCGCTGAAATAACATATCTTCCTCAAAAAGCATGTTTTTTTATGGTTGCGTAAAGAAAATATGTTGTTGCTAGCGAATAAGATATTGAAGAATTGTCCATACATAAAATCATAATTATTGTTACTGGCATTTGTCCTTTAAAAGAGGAATAAAGGGAGTGACGTAATGATAAACGCTTAGAGCCTTTTATCAAAGATTTGATTTTAAAATCCTTCAAGTCTGGCTTCTACTGATTCTCGATGTTTAACTTCTTAAATATGATGTGTGTTTACTCTATTATGTTGGTTAGCAGAATATTGATAGTATCTCTAAGTTTTCTGCCAACGAGTTGTCTTAGTTGCCCGAAAATAAAATTGCATACTCATGAAACCATTTTAATTTTTTTTATATATCTTTGTCAAGAACTTTGACTTCTTATCATCACGGTCAACTTTAAGGAGTGTGAGATTCTTGCTTTCGATTGAAGGTTAAGCAAAGACTGTTGATATGAGTGTGTCTAATAAAGCAAATAGGTGGAAATATCAATCACTTCTGAAAAGTTAAACAACTTAGATTGTATTTTATTGGTAAAAGTAAAAAAAAAAATTAATAAAATTAGGGTTGCGAACGACTCAAGCTTGAATTTGACTTAAGCTCGTGTGAGTTAAGCATGTACGAAGCTTGAGGACAAGAACCAAGCTCGATAATATAATGAGAGGAACTAGAGCATCGAGAGCTTCAAACTTATGTAAAATGTAAAAGTGTAACACTTCACGCTGACATGATAATTACAGAATAAAAGACTAAATAAAACTATATAAAACTAGGAAACATTATCAAACTATAACAGTAGTTCAAATTCTTGATATTTTACACTTAAACTTTGAGATTTGAAAGAAAGATATCATTTAAAAAAAATAACTTTCGATACAAAACCATTATTGGATATAATTTAAAGAAATTATAAACCATTATACAGAGAATGCTATGAATTAGTTTTATAAAGTATAAATGGAAGGTTTTAGTGAATTAAACATCAATAAATTAAATGTGGTACAAGATAAATACAACTAAAAGATCTGTGAATCCAAGGATCGCAATCAGGAATTATCAGTGTTGGAATAGAATCGAGTTAATGATTGCGAAATGATCATTAACCGTTGATTAATTGTTTTGTTTTATTAATAAATAAATATCAAGCACAATAAATATTGATTATGACAAACACAATGATATCAATGTAATAATTAAACAAACAAGATTGGATTCAAAAGTATTTCACTAAAACTGATTAATGATTACAGATGAATAAACAATGAATGTTATAAACAATGAATGCTTCAAACATGTTGATGTTGATGATGTATTGATGTGATGCCTGCTAGGGTTTGTGATGTTTGATTGTGTGAATCGATGTGATGTTTTGTGTTTGCCGTCGTATTGCTCTCATGTTCTCCCTTGATATGAAACCTAGGACTCATATTTATAGACAATTATGAGTCTGTTAAGGAAACACCGGATCTCTTAGGATTTGAAATTGTCTTGTGACTTGTTGACTTGTAACACTTGTATAATGCGTCCAAGTGTTTGGTCTTCCGCATGAATTTTGTCTTCCTCAGGAGATTGGTCTTCCGCAGGAACTTTGTATTCCGCAGGAGATTGGACTTCCACAGGAGTCTTCACTCTATCTTGTGGTGTTTGTTCATCAATGAATACTGATGGTTATCCGTAGAAGATCTTCGGATGTTTTATCTTGTAAGAAACATATCTACGGAAGAACAAAAATGTTCATCCGTAGATGTTTCTTAGACTTAGCCGATTTCACGAATTGACCAAGTATAATGCTTTTACCTGTCATCATACACATAAATCAACACACATATGAGTTAACCTATATACATAATGCATACATCAAAATAGTGAATTACAATCATTCATTACATGTATTGATAAAGTTCTAAGCGTTTACAAAATGATCTAGATCTATTGTTCCTAGATCTAACAAGATCATTTGTATTCTATAGGCTTTATTGAAGATGTAAAGAAGTAAAAATGCTTGCTGAGTTGCTGTAAGTCATAAATTTAGAGGGAGATGTTAAAAGTGATCAACATCCTATTTTTTTATCATTGTTTGTTCCATTTGTATAATTTGTACGTTGGTTAGAAGAAGTTGCAACATAGGGACCATTGTTCGTTATCGGGAGGCAAACCGCCAATGGTTGTTTATCCAAGCATCCATCGCGTTAAGACATTTCGATTCATTTCTTATGGCTCTCATGACCATACTAAACATTCAACGATATTTAAAAACTGACGTGAGGTAACATTGCTACGGACAAACATGATTAAATAGATCAAGAAGGTTTTTATTAGTAAACATATGATCACACATTCAGGAATACACAGTTGTTTACACACAGAACTGAGTATACATATAAACAAACAATCAAACATGAGTTTAAACTAACTGCATCTTCTAAACTTCCATGCTGAAATCGAATACAACCGTTGATCATGCCAGCAGATCGCCAAACGACCATTTTCTTCTTTGATTCTATACCCATCATACCCATAATTCTGCAACAATCTTGTAGCGAGTAACATCCCGTTATAGCTTAAAGGAACTGTTACAAATCCAGCAAACTCGAGCCTTTGAACCCATTTTTCAAGCCTCTCGTGTCTCACTGTTCTTTCACTCCCCTCACAAGCTATAATATTCTTGATCTCTTCCCCAAACATCATCTTTTCAAGCAGTTGGCGCTCCAATGACACGCGTGGAACAGTAGATTCTAAACAATCGAATAGCGCTGCATAAAAGTTCAATGCTTCAAGTACTCGCTCCATTAGACTGAATCCATTATGGTTCGATTCTTGTTCTGTTACTACCATCAGTTTAGGCGATAATGTCCATAAAACATGCAAAAAGCTCATTATTTTCGAAGAACTAGCAAAAGATATTGGTGATGATGTAGTTAAAGCTGAAGTTGAAGCTAAAGTTGAATCAGGACTCGGGCTAACCAAGTTAGCCACATTTCCCTTGAGATGATCACCTAAAGTTTGTGAACTCAACAGCTTTCGCTTCGAAGAAGGGCTTCTGTTATTGGATTCATCATCAAATGCCAAAAGGGTGTGAAGTTGAAGTACGGAGCTAACTGCTAAAGCTTCTCCTGATCTGTACCTTAATGACTCAACATCAAGATCATCCAATCGACTAACTATCGGATTAAACTGAAACGCGATATCTAATCTTTCTGCTTCTTCGTTCAAACGAATCGCCATTTGTTCCAACACCTCTTTGTGCTGATGAATCCCAGTGATCCTCAAATGAGGTGGTCCTTCAGGTCGGGTACTTAACAACTGCAGCAGGTTAACCCACTGTGCAGGCTCAGAACAACAGAGATCAATAATATGAACCATCTTCTCCCCTTCCATAGCTTCAAGAATCGCTTGATTCGTAACGAGATAAGACAATCTGAGAAAGGGGCAGAGGTCAAAAAACAACCTTTTCGCCATAACCTCATCTGAAACCAATCGAATTCTCGTCGAATTCATCGCATTGTATACCCCGGGCCATTGTTTAACCACGCGATTAGCGAGTGCTTCGGAGAAATACGACGCCATTCGCTGCATTGTGTCACCATCTGCAGATGCAAGATGGCTGATCTGCTCGAGCACGATGTTAGCATTCTCGATGCTACCAGCAGACACATGGTTAGCACAGACGATGAGAAGACGAATGAGGTACAACCCTCGTTCTTCCGATTGCATCTCCTTCAGCCATTGATATGGTGATCCGATAGCAGGTGAAAGTGACATCATTGAGAATAATTGCAGTGGGGACGAAGTTACAGACGATGATCCGTCTTCTTGAGTCATCTCTAACACCAATTATCGATAATTTCAATCAGAGTTTCAAATGGGGACTGCAAATTACACACAATCAATCAAATTCGACGAATGAACTCACGTCTGGGGAAATTGGGGGTGATCGAAGCAGACAATCGGATGTTTGATGAAAATCAAATTCCGAAAAGGGTTTTGAAATTCATCGAAAATCCGTCGGAACCCATATCGCAAAATCCAAAATTGTATCTGTTTGCTGTTGAAATTGTCTAGGGTTTTGTCAAGGGTTTAAAGATCCAAAAATGGTGTTTGTCGTGGGGAAGAAACATTCATGGTTTATAAGGTTTTTGACAAATGGAAGGTGTTGATTTATGTCGTCATTGTATTGGTTCATCTTTGTATGTTTGTATGCGCAACTTGTAATATCATTTAGGGTAATGTTATATTTTTTAAAGTTACTATTTTCTAAATTTGTCGATTATGTATGTAATTTGTTGATTCGTATGGATATACCGCCAATGATACTCACTAAAGCGTTAATATATATACATTTTTAAAAATGTTGTGTGTAGCAGACCTCGTACTGATGTATATCATAATGAAAATGATATCATACGCCCAACACCTAGATTAAAAATAAAAAACACAATATGTCGTTTCTATATATTGTTAGTTTATGGTATTTTACCTTGATTATAATATTGTAAATGTTCTAGAAATGTACGCACGAGTTATTTTTTCTTTCTGTATGTCGTTTGAGTTTTGTGTGTGTTCTCAATGTCGTCATCTTGTTCTGTATTAGGATTTCTATATCGATGACTTTAAAATTCTTAGTGTTTTGATTGTTTGTCTAGATTCTTGATAAATCATCATTTGATGGTCTATGAAGTGTCGCACTCTTGATTTCTGATTTGTTTTAGTATTTGCAAGTCGTTTTTTTGGTTATTCAGTGATAATTTTAGATTCATATTATATTTAGGTTTAATAGAAAAAGTTTGAGTATAATTGGTGTTCTTTTAGGTTTACTAGAAAAGGTTGAGTATAATCGTTTGTGTATAAAGTAAGAAGTCATCAACCCCGTTTTAATAAACTTGTAATGATTTTGGAGAAAAGTGTGATTGGCCTAGACTTAATTTTTTTTAACAAACTTTGGATGTCTTAAATATATAAACTTAATTGTTAGTTTGATGAAACCAAAGAATTGCAATACAATAGTAATTGTAACATCCGGTAATTTTGTTAATTAAAAGTTAATGTCGTTAAATTCGTGTAAGGAACATTGTTGATATTTATGAAACATATGGGTTACTTATGTTTAATTCTTGGTTTGCCTTTAAATTTTAATGTAAAAGTCAATAACCTAACTATTAAATTGAACCATAATAATAATTGTAATAATAATAACAAGGATAATAATTATAATAATAATAATACTAATGATAATGTCAATAATAATAATGAATAATAATAATAACTATAATATTAATAATATTAATAAAAATGATAATAATTATAAAAAGCTTAGAAAATTAATAAATTAGCTAAAATTTAAACTTAAATTAACTTCAGGGGGAATTAATGTAATTCAT
>BJCO01769189.1:0-10361 GCA_018326465.1 Flaveria floridana | reverse complement strand
CAAAACCAAATATGTCTCGAAAGAGAAAGTATCTTAAGTATTTTTCTTCCGAATCAAATTTTCATAAAGCTCAAAAATATCTTCTGAAGTCAAAATTGACTTCGGAAGTTTTTACAAACTTCCGAAGATAAAATAGCTTCAGAAGATTTTTGACTTCCAATAAAACTCTTCTTTTGGGCACCTTTTTCAAAGGTGAGACTGGCATCCAGAATTCAAAGTTTATCCTTTTGCATTAACTTTGTCTCAAATTTATTTCATATGTATACACCAAACTGTTCCCCTCTTTCATTATCTTCTTCATCTGCGAATTCTCTAACCTAAATTCACCCATAAACCGCCTTTGTTCTTATCTTCATTCACCTCAAAGCTATCTCAAAATGGCCAACCTTGATCGTAGAAACCAACCCATTTTTTTCATGCACTTACACAAGCAACACAATCAGGTTGCTCTGTTGAAATCTGAGAAAGATTCTAGTTTTTTAGAGGTTTACCGCTTTCTAACTCTATAAAACAACTTCACCTTCCTCATCCTTTACTCTATAAGGATCAACTATTAGAGTTTTAGAGAACTTTCTAAGAGATCATCATAGATAGGGAGAAGGCACTGTCTGCTACAGTGTAGGGGAGGACAATCTTCATCACCTCAGCCTCTATAAACAAACATATAAGGCTGGATGATGTAAAAGATGATTTGACCTTCCTTAAGTCTGCTATCAACCAATCCTTTAGACAGATAACTATAAAGGTGATTACACTATAAGAACCTTCAGGAAAGAGAAGGTCTCCTCCCAGTTGAATTACCTTCTCCATGTTATCATCCACAGTCTATCCAATAAGTATGAAGGATGTGATCAAGTTCTTGAAAACCTTTCCTATATAGTCCATGAGATGGTTCAGGGGGTCAAGTTTAGGTATTCATAATTTTTATATACTAATTTACTTACAAACTTGGACTCCTTAAAATACTACATGATGCCTAGATATGTCCAGCACATTCTTAACGGTGAACTAGGCTCACAGTTAAGAGGAACAGGCAATGTTTTAAAATTAGGACATATGAAGCCTGGTATCTTTAAGACTTTGAGAAAGCCTACTGTGGGCTTTTGAGGGGTAAAAATAGCCCTTGTCCTAAAAATCTTAGAGCTCATTGCCCAAGGTAACAACCTAGCAACACCAGCTAGTGTTGAACCCACACCTTCTACTTCTCAACAACCCACACAACCACAAATAACCATCACCTATCAAATAAAATCCAAACAAACCCCAACACAAGCTACTCATCTTGTGCAGACCCCCATATCACCACCCATACAGGAGGAAGTGGACACTGGAGTTCTCACTTCCCCTGAGGAGCAAACCACTTCTATCTTACCAATGATTAGTGCTGAGGTTGCTCATGCATAGCCTGATGAGCTCACAACCCCAACAACCTTAAGATTTCACTCAGAGTAACTCTATTGAACAACCTTCAGGGGAAAGTTACCATCCTTAGCCTCTAGATCTTAACGAACCAGTTCCTATCAGCATAACCATGACAAATCCAGCTCTAATACCAATTGCAAGACCGATTAAGGGATGATCAAGATAACAGTTTTCACAAAGAGGAGAGACTTAGAACACTTTACATATCAAATAAGGAACCGGGTTTGAGTAGATGATACTAAGAACACAAGTAAACAAAAAGCAAAACAAGAACAATAACAAGATAAGTATAATTTTTAAGAATGTTGTATATTGCTCTCAATTTCTATTACACGTGTTACAAAGCATAAAAAGAAATACAACAACCTGAGATACTTTATACTGCATCCTACAACCGACTATACTTTGAAAGCCAACTGAAAACATTAATATAGACAACAAGATCAATGTACAGTCAAAAGGCAGATTGCCTTTTGACTTGTGACTATGACATGCTTTAACTCACATCCTAACCTATTAAAAAAATAATAGAAGGTATAAAATAGAAAGTTACAAACCCCAAACCATAATATGCAGTTTACTACAGCATGACCTTTTTCACCAACTAATATAAGTTGATGAGTCTTCAGAGTGGAAGTGGAAAGTTTGGTTACCTTTTATGAAAAAGTTGATCAGAGAAAGCATGTATTCTCTGTCTTTGGAAGAAATCAGTCTTCAGTCTTTGGCATTGAAAGACTTTGTCCTTTAAGCTTAGGAAGATTTCATCTTTGACTTCGGAAAATTTGATCTTTGTCTTCGGAAGACTTTACACTTAGAAATATTTCTTATGAATAGTGTAAAACTTTCAAAGTAACTTCTACCATGTATATCATGCATGTATGCCGAAAGCTTTTTGGTTGCTTTGGTTGCATCAGCCTTTCATGTATAACCTTATAATTATCACTCATTTTATTTTTGAAACTTTATTATATTATTTTTTGGACAAGAGCTATTTCTACTTCTCATAAGCTCTTTGGTTGCTTTGATTGCTTTGGTTGCATTGGTTGGATCAGTCGATGAAGGGGGTCAATACAATATTTTCACAGTGTTAGTAGAGAGTAAGAACACTTAGCAAATCAAATAGGGAGCCAGCTTATGATGAAACAAAGAACACAAGTAAAGAACAGGAAAAACAAGAACACAATAATATGTTTTCAAGAATAATGTATATTGCTCTCTAAGTTCTTACAAAATGTTATAAAACTTAAAAAAAATGACAAGTACTTGAGATACTTTATAGTACATCCTACAGCCGGTCATACTTTGCAGGCCAGCTAGAAACACTAATCTAGACAACAACATTAATGAAAATTCAAAATGCTGATTGTCTTTGGACTAGTGAGTATAACATGTCATTGCTCACATACTTATCCAATAAAAAAAGGATAAAAGTACAAAAGTAGAAAGTTACAGACTTAAAACCATAATCTAAAGTTTGAAAAAATTAAAGACTTTTCAACAACTCATATAAGTTAGTGACTCCTCAAAGGTGCCAGCGGAAAGTAGTTAAACTTTTCTAAAAAGTAAGTCAAAGAAAGCATGTCTTCTTTGTCTTTGGAAGCAATCAGTCTATTGGCTTTGGAAAACTTTGTCTTTGAAGCTTCGGGAGACTTCGTCTTTGGTTTCGGAAGATTTGGTCATTTGGATTCGGAAGATTTAATACTTAGTGTAATTCATTGAGTTGTATCAAATCCTCCGAAGTAACTTTCTTGTACTTCACATGTGCATGTTGAGACCTATTTGATTGCATCAGCCTCTAAGTGTAATCCTTACAATTATTTCATAATTTATCAATAAATTATAATCACCATATATAATTTATTTTAGGTATGTTTATTGGTGCACAAGAATTATATCTATAAGATGTTTAATCTTTTAAGCACTTAATTTCTTCTAAACTTATCACAAGTACAAGTTATATTCAGTCCATTACATGCAACAAACTCATTTTATATTCAAATATAGATATAACAATCATAGTGCTCTTAGGAGTTGTTTGGTAGGCTCTTAATCAATCTCTTAATGGTTCAGATGCTAAATGGTTCAGCATTTAATGGTTCAGACTGTTTGTTTCGCGAGCAAATGTCTGAATGGTTAAGACATTTGCCTCTGAATGGTTAAGACATTTGCCTCTGAATGGTTAAGTTTTATACTAATGCTGAATGGTTAAGAGGTCTAATGCTGAATGGTTAAGCCCTCTTATCTGAATTGGTCAGACATTTGTCTTTGAATAGTTAAACGATATACTAGCTCTTAATGGTTCAGACCTCTTAATGTTTCAGCACTTAATGGTTCAGATCTCTTATTGGTTCAACACTTAATAATTCAGATATTGTCAAACAGCCCCTTAAAAACTTATTCAACATGATTTTATTAGTTTTACATCCTTTATTAAACTAACACCACGGCCATTTTTTAAAATCATGTGGTTGTTGCAACTAGTATCGTTTAAAAATGATAACACACAAGAGTTTAAGATGATACAACCATCCTAATAAGTCTCAAATCATATGAAATCGTGAACATCTACAACTCTACATAATAGATAACGCGTCTAAATTATACATAGTAACCATCTTCAACAAAATATGATAGATTTGAGATGTAAGTAATAGAAACATTGCTTAAACTATAGTGTTACTTGTAAAAGAATTTGAGATGTAAGTTTGATCTTTTTAAATTTTATTGAATATATAGTGATTAGACTGAAAATTTCTCAATAGAATCACTTCTCATTGTAAATAAACGATTGTCGTTATACCTTACGAAATCAAAAGGGGCATACATGACATTAACTCCTATTAAAATAAGATAAATACTAATAGCATAAAAGTTTCTTTAGTTATCCTTGAAGTCAGTTCAACAATTAATCAATTATAAATTCATATAAGCTTTTTTGTTAATCTGCTGTTAAATTCTTTTATAGCTTATCAAAACTGGGTGATTTAATTAAAAGCATTCATGATAGAGGTTTTATCTTTATTTTTATGTGTGAACTAAATTATTTTGTTCTAAAATTTTGTTTATCTTTTAGAAACCTATAAGAGCATTCACATCCGTTTCCTTAAAATATTATGAGTGAAGTCTTTATATTATATAAAATAATTTTGAGTGGTTGTAAGTGGAAAATAAGAAAATGTTACTGTTTATCTGTAAAATTGAGAATTCATTGTTAATCCTTATAATTTTTTTAATATTTTTAAAAGTGTTTCTAGTGGGAGAGAGAAAATATAATGATAAATGTATAAAAATATTATTTAAGTGAAAAGAAATAGAAAAAGTAGTGATTTTTAAGAAATGTTTAAAAAAGTAGTGATTTTTAACATAATTATAAGAATGAAGATAAAAAATGAAATGTGAATGCTTAATACGTTATTATTTAGCTTTATCTTTATTTAATTAAATAATATTATTTTAATCATTTTTTACTAAATTTTCTCTTTCTTCCATTTAAAAAAAATTATAAGGAATGAATAGTGAGTTGATAAATATAAGAACTTACTATTCAACTCATATTTATTATCTTTATAATTTCTCCATAAGAAAATTTATATAGAATGAAACGCGGTGATTTTGTTTAAGCTTTTCTGATATTTTAAAGATAAATATGATTATAAAAATTTAATGTGATATTAAAATGATAGAATTATCAAATAAGAACTAAATTTCACAAACTCAAATATTTTTTATCATATCATTTATAATTCTATAAAAAATAAAACAACGTTAAAAGTTAAGTCGTTGTATTAATACAAAATTTACCCTTTAAAAAAGAAACAGACTCCTTAGAAAAATAAGGAGGCTATAAAACGTAGGTGAGTGCCAACTCACATGCTGAATAGACAACAGAATTTTGTTGGATGGTTTTGGCCAAGCATGGTGTATCCTATTGGCCACTCTTTGTGATTGTATGTATGTGGGAGACAGTTGTTAAAAAGAGAAAATATATTTTTTTATTATTTATTATTATTTTAGTAATTTATTTTAACTAAAAGTTAAATATGCTAAAAGTGTTTTTGAGTAATAACAAAATTAAAAGTAAAAACTGACTAAACTTTAATTAATTAAGTATGATTAGTGTAAAGGTCATTAAAAACATTAATTAAAGCCTGTCAGCAAGCATGGTATTAATTTAATCCAAAATTAAAATAGTAACATTTATTTTGAAGCGTATGACAATTTTCTATCTCGTTTATGCTAACATACGTGTAACACATGTAATTGCTTTTCAGTACCATAAAGGTGGTTAATGGCTTATATTTTGGTATGGTTTATTGATTATTCAACAACCAATACAAACAGTTTAAATCGTGGATCAAATTAACACACGAGTTTCATATCCAACAAACTAAAGATTAGAGTACGAATCGATCATTGCACAGATGGTTAAAGACAAATCTAATAACCATAAATATGGTATTCAATCGGGTGATCGGCTTAAACCCCAAAACTGTGATGAAATCATTCAAGTTTCGAATCATAAAAAATACATTTGAGCGTCAAAGCTACTTTCAATATAAAAGTTATTTACAATTTGGTTGGATGAATTCAAATTTTGATTTATCTCATTATATTGACCAAACCGATCCAAAAAGTCAAAAAAAGCCAAATTAAACATATGTTAAAGAATATTAGGGATGGTTCATTGTACTAATATTTAGTGTAATTAGAAATGTATGATTCAATTAATTTCTATTTATAATTACCATCATTTTACTCCTACAAATGTTTTATCAACGATTAACGGGATTTTTATTATTCCAACAATTAACCTTAATTTGTTCAATTGAATAATTTGTGATGTCTAATTTAAAACCAATTACATTTTACAACATCTTAATTTTTATCGTTACCCAAACAAATGGAGGGTGGGCCGAGAAATTGAAAAGCAACCTAGATGCTAGTTTAAATGGGCCCAAGAGTCGTAGATATTCATTCTGGTTCCAAGTCTCACTCTACATTTGCAACAATTTATATAATGATAAAAATACTTGTGAATCATCATAGAATATTTTACAAATTCATAACCCAAGGCTTTTCTCTATTCTATGGATTATATTGAGAAGGATGGTTACAAATTTAATATATCCTATATCTTCTTTTCATGAGGGAATGTGATTATAAATCCAAAGTTTTAGGGGAAAAGAATGAGGGAGACATTTTTTCTAAGGAAATTGTGCATGTAACTTCCTAAAGCTGAAAATTGCACATGTGGGCTACCAACCACTTTCTTGATGGACACATATACATTGAATCAACAAACTTATTGACCCCGTCTACCCTTTGTTTAACTTTTTTTATTTTACTTATTTTGTACTGTAAAAGCGTCTGTAATATTACATTGAAAGAGGTCATGAATGTGCCTCTGTTGTGATGCAATGAGTGGCGTGATCACACCGTACCAGCGGGCATGATGGAGCGGCAGTGGCATGAAGGAAACAACGATCAGATATGCGTGAAGATGAGGCGTGGTGGTGATGCTCGGATGTGGTAATCACGGTCACTGAGGTATTACAGACGCCCTAAGTACGAACGGATAGTTGTAATACTTTTGGGTTTATGCTAGGCTACCTATTTGAATTTTACTTGTTGCACTTTTCATTCAATTCTGTCTTTTAACAGTAAAAAAGAAAAATCAAAAGATGTAAAATGAAAATTCAATGGGTGGGTTATTTTTAAAGCTAAGCCCCTCTGTTTGTTGTTATAGATATTCTTATATTTTTCTATTCGGCTCAACTTTTACACTAACAATTCATAAATAAATTGTTAAGATAAAACAACTTTTAGAATTATGTAAACAAAAATAATGAATATACGTTACACGACTTGAATTCTAAAAAAAAATTGGATAAAATTAAATTTAACAAAAATAACGAAAAAAAAAACTGGATTATTAGACAGCACATGGTTTTATGAATTTAAAATCAAATATATATTTTAAGAAGTTATTAAAATAGTGTAAATAATTTTAATTATACACTACAATTTAGAAGTATAAGAATAAATTACCATAATCATAATTTATCACAATAAATGTAGCAAAAAGATGAAGAATCTCATAATATCCTTTGTGTATGTTAATTATTTGATATATGTTTCTATAATCATACCAAAAGATTATGGTAATCTTGTGTGTATATATATCCTCTACGGCTCTACTGATCAA
Source organism: Flaveria floridana (assembly GCA_018326465.1). NCBI lineage: Eukaryota > Viridiplantae > Streptophyta > Magnoliopsida > Asterales > Asteraceae > Flaveria > Flaveria floridana. Next base: position 2,734 of record BJCO01769189.1, on the reverse strand, counting down.
AGAATCAATCAATAAATTACTTCACTTTCAGAGTTATCAAAACATGAAAGGAGCTTCATTGAAGATGGTGTTTTTAGTCACAATATTATTAATGTTCGTATAAGGTATTTGTCTCTCTCTATGTACAATTCTTAAAATGTCCAAATTGCCATCTTGATGCTAATAATGAAACATGTTTTATAGGTTTGCAAATGCCATGTGTTTTCGCGGAGAAAGGATCAATGATGACCCCAGCACTGCATGTGCTATATAGCAACATTGGTGGCATCAACCGAGAGGTTCCTCATTGTAATAACGACCAGGATTGTGAAAAACTTTGTACATGTGGTCATGGTTCATGTGATGAATACGGTCATTGCTCTTGTCATAACTAAAGGAAGTTGTTTATTTTTGTTACACTGTTGAATAATATTTTCAACAAGATAACTTTTGACTGAATGTCCCTCATTCAATTCATCATTGTTCAGACATTTCACTTGTGGATTAGACGATGATTGTGCTAATTTCAATTTGCTAATCGCCAAATTCCCTCAATATTGAAATAAATCGCACTTAAACTATTCATCATGTTTTTATAAACTTTTGGGCGAACTTAAATAATAAAAATGGGACCTGTTAGTATGATTTACAGTTTATTATAAACACTCGTGAGCAGAAATATACAAGTAATATTTTCTAAACTAATCTGAAATATTATTACTAAAAATTATTATTTTCTTATTCCCTAATACATTATCGAAAACAAATCATGTTAGATTTCAACAATTTAAACTATCTCGTTGTAAAGAACTCCACTGCCTTGTATGTTCATATGCCTTTATAACAATGAATTTGTTAAGGAGCCAAGTGTCAGTGAATGTTCTATATAAATATTGGTCATACCCTTAATTCCGATTACGATCCATATCGACTCCACGGGCTAGACATACACATCATCGAGTTTGCATTTTAGAGTTCAGACGAAACAAGTCACAGATTGTTTTGTAAAATAACAGTTTTGAAACCATAACTAACACTTTAACACGTGATTATCCTAGAGTTGTTAAGAACAACACACTACAGAAGTTGATGATCTTATAACTGATGATCTTATACATTAAATAAATATAATATTTTAATATAAACAAAGAAAATTGATAATTTCCTCACGTTATAGAAAGGACAATTTGATAACAAGATTAATAATGTTTACATATTTAATTTAATAAAGTTAGAGTTATTTTATAATTGAAAATAAGCGTTTTGTTAATAGTGTAACTAAATTATATGACCAAGTAATTAATGAAAGGTTTAATCTACAAAACATGTACGGAATTTGATATATGTTTAATATGTAATTTGATCGTATATGTGTGTATGCATGTATACATATACAAACACGTACATATTGTCAAAGAACAAAAAGATAACACCAAGAATATTAATCGTTTAAAACATGGGTTTATGAAATTATGAGTTATGCTTATCCATACCTCTTATCAAAAGGCCCAAAAAAGCCCATACAAGATAAAGACCGAGACCAACTATATTATTGCTTTCACTTCAACAAATGTTCATCGTTCTAATCTAAAAGAGTTTACAACATATATATAATTGAGTAAATTTCTTTATTAATACATGAAATTACATCTTGTGTCCTTTAATTTTAATAATTACACCTTATGTCCTTTTTTTAAAAAAATTACAAACATATTATCCTTTACACCAATCTCTGTCAAAATTTACAGTTAAGTCAAGTATATACATCTCATTTCAGGGATATTTATGTATTTTACATGTCTATAATAAGTCAAAAATAATTTTATGTAACTTCATTCCCGTTAGATGTTAAAAGTTGGATATCTGAAACTTTTGGATAGTAAAAGTCATTATCCGTATCCGTATCTTTATCTTCAATTCCGGATATTTGAAGTTCAGATATCCGTAATTTTGGATATGAATACAGATAGCGATTCGAGTATCCGAACTTCTCTTCTTTGTAATAATCTATTATAATAAAAGAGTAATTTGGTATGACACGTATCACCACCACAATTATCCTCATCAAAATTTTCCCGTCTCTCTCTCCGATTAAATAATTACCCTAATTACTAATAATATTATTTAATATCTTTTTAGATTAAATTTTTTTTATAAATTAAGAAAAATATTTGTTATTAATGTTATTTCAAAATAAATAAATTTTATTAGTAATATTTTTTTTCTAAAATACCAAACTTTGTTAAAAATATGATGTATTATAAAATTACTATTACTATTTTTAAAAAGTAAATTATTTAAAAACCAAAAATAATTTAGTTTAGGAGTTATGATAATAAAATATTTTAAAATTTGATATTTTTATACGGTTTGTATTACAACAAAATATTATTTTTAAAAAAATTAAAAACAAAGTTATAAAATGTTGATATCACTGTTTTATTACTTATAGTACTTACTTATATGTAATTTCAGTCATATCATATTTTAAAATAGGAAAATTGGTAACAAACGGTCCCAACTTTAACCTATTGGTAACCATTGATCCCAACTTTTACATTCGTTGGGGATAGTCCCAACTATTTATTTATGTGTTGTTATCGGTACCACTCTAACAGAATGTTAAATCCGTTAACTTTTTCTGACGTGGCAATCCAGCTGTCGTCTACATGTAAATTAGGGGACCCATTTTTCTTCTACGTGTAAATTAGGGCACCTTCCGAGGATATGTCCACCACCGGTCGCCGGAGACCCC
>BJCO01769188.1:0-22234 GCA_018326465.1 Flaveria floridana | reverse complement strand
GGTGGAGGCGGTGATGCAATGGAAGTCTCCAAAGACGCCATCCGAGATCCGTAGTTTCCTAGGATTGGCGGGATATTATCGAAGATTCATCCAAGACTTCTCCAAGATAGCTTCTCCATTGACTAAGCTGACCCGTAAGGATGTGAAGTTTGTATGGGGTCAAGATTAGAAGAAGGCTTTTGAAGAGTTAAAGATGAGGTTAACTCAAGCTCCTGTTTTATCCTTACCCGAAGGAAGCAAGGACTTGGTAGTCTATTCGGATGCTTCTTACTCGGGGTTAGGTTGCATGTTGATGCAATGGGGATGGTTATAGCTACGCATCCTGACAGTTGAAAGCTCATGAGGTTAATTATCCTACTCATGACTTGGAGCTGGCAGCTGTGGTCTTTGACTTGAAGATTTGGCGGCACTACCTATACGGGACGAAGTGCACTATCTTCACTGACCACAAAAGCTTGAAGTACTTCTTCGAGCAGAAAGATTTGAATATGAGGCATAGGCGATCGTTGGAGCTCATAAAGGATTATGATTGCGAGATCCATTACCATCCAGGCAAGGCGAACGTGGTGGCAGATTCCCTTAGCCGAAAAGAGAGACTCGAGCCGATTCGGATGAAGGTTTATCAGTTTTATTATGACCTTTGATATGATGACGCAGGTCAAGGAGTTTCAAGATGAGGCGTTGAAAGAAGATCATCTTCACTCTGAAAGGATGAGAGGCCTAGTCGCAGAGTTGGGTGAAAACACTCTCGGTGTTATCACCATGAAAGGATAAGGATTCCTTATTATTGAGATTTTCATGGAAAGATCATGGATGAAGCTCATAAGACTCGATACTCCATTCATCCCGGTGCTACCAAGATGTACCATGATATGAAGAAGAATTATTGGTGGCCGGGTATGAAGCGTGATGTAGCGGAATACGTGAGTAAGTGCCTTACTTGTTTGCAAGTGAAGGAGGAGCATTAGAAGCCGTACGGGAAAATCCAACCTTTGGATATACCTGAGTGGAAGTGGGAGCATATGACCATGGACTTTATTACGAAGTTACCGCGTACCCCGAGAGGGTATGATGCAATATGGGTGATAGTTGATCATTTGACGAAGAGTGCACACTTCCTACCGATCCGAGAGACGTATTCCTCTAAGAGATTAGAAGATGTATTAATCAAAGAGATTGTAACTCGTCATGGCGTACCAGTGTCTATTGTATCTGATCGTGACACTCGGTTTACATCAAAGTTTTGGAAGAAATTCCACGACGCGATAGGGACGAGGCTACACATCAGCACGACTTATCATCCTCAGACGGACGTCAGTCTGAGAGGACGATCCAGACACTCGAGGACATGCTTTGAACGTGCGTGATCGATTTTGGAGGGAGTTGGGATGACCATTTGCCGTTAGCTGAATTCTTGTACAACAACAGTTATCATGCCAGCGTTGGCATGCCACCATACGAGATGCTATATGGTAGGAGATGTAGGACACCCATTTGTTTGGGTGACATTGGTCAGAAAGAGTGGGGAACTATTGGGGTGATCGAGGCTACGACTGAGAAATTAGAAAAGATCAAAGCCTTTATGAAGGCAACTAAGGATAGACAGAAGTCGTATGCTGATAAGAGACATAGACCGATTGAGTTCTAGGTGTGTGATAGGGTTATGTTGAAACTCTCACCTTGGAAAGGTATCATTCGATTTAGGAAGCAGGGCAAGTTAAGCCCGAGGTACATAGGGCCTTTCCAAATTATTGCACGTGTAGGAGAGGTGGCCTATAGGTTAGAGCTACCCAATGAGTTAAGTGGAATTCACCCAACATTCCATGTATCTCATCCGCGGAAGTGTTTGGCAGATGATGATATGGTTGTACCACTAGAAGATATCGAAGTAGATGAACGGCTCAATTATATGGAGCAACCAGTGGCGATCATTGATCGTAAAGAGAAAAGGTTAAGGAATAAAGTGGTTCCTCTTGTGCGTGTAAAGTGGAAGCACAGGAAGGGATCTGAGTCTACGTGGGAGACTGAAGACGAGATGAGGCAGCATTACCCTTATCTGTTTGAGAAATAACAGGTTTCAGGGACGAAACCTATATAGTGCTCATGCGCCTAAGACTTATATTTTTCTGAATTTTTGGGCAGAAAATGCATACTAAATATACGTTTTAAATGACCAAGATTTTAAGAGGTTTTAACAGGAAGATCGATTTTTCTATAACAAAATGTGTCATACGAATGTGTTAAAATAAAAATTTTTCATGCTGACCTGGCAGCACCGCCCCAGCCAGGGGCGTTGCCCCTTGGACCCCACTGTTCCGCAGAGGGTCGGTAATGTTCTATGATGACTTGTACTTGCTGTGCATGTGCTTGTGTAAGTGAATGAATAATGCATGATGTATGTTATGTATGATTATGTGTGACAATGATGTGCTTATGTATGATATGTTTCCTTATGTTCCTTATTATGTATTATTCCGTGACCTACATATTATGAGTATGAAATGAACGTGAAGTATTATGTAACGTAGAGCGGAAGTTAATGTTAATGATTTGTTGAACATAAAGAAAGAATGAATGCACACATTAATGAACTAACGGATGTACGAAAAGTCTTACAAGCAATGTATGGAGGTTCACACCCAATGAAGGGTGTTAGCTCAACTGTGTGTGGGTTAGCTACCCCGGAAGGATGCACACTGGGGTCTAGTCCTTGTGATTGACCATACGTATGGGATCTTTGCCGCTTACCCCGGTCCTGTGATCAGGCCACCGGGCACAATGTATGGGAGTCTATTTATAGACTTTGGCCTAGTACCTGCTTTATGCATGATGGTGGGGTATAGCACACAGCATTGGTCCGAATGAAGTTATCCCGGTACTGTGGTCAGGCCACCGGGCACAATGTATGGGAGTCTAATTATAGACTTCGGCCCAGTACCCACTTTATGCATGACGGTGTGGTATAGCCCGTGGCATTGGCCCGGAATGTGAGGAAGATAAAGGTTAATGTAAAAGATAACGAATGATAATGATGACGTACGATGTTGAATGAACGAAAGTTAATGAACAATGATAAAGCTAATAATAAGATTATCTATTTGTACGTATGATATATGAGCACATATGAAAGTAAAGAATGGTTTTGAATGATAAGTGAAGTATTTTATATATAAAACTAGAACTTACTCAGTAACGCTGACTTTTATGTATTTTCTAGTTGGCAGGTGATTGTTGTTGAGGATGGCACGGGACAGCTACTTGGCATTTTTGGAATGACATCCATTTGTATGACAATGATGTTTTGGTGACGTAATGCAAATTATGAAATTTTGTAACAGTTAACTACATTGTATTACTTTGCAAAAGCGTTCATTAATATATGAAATGGTTTTAGTTAATTTCCGCTACGATGTTTTAAATAAATGTATGGTTTATGTGTGATGAATGATCAACTGTGAGGTGCCCGGGAACGAGGCCTTACAAGAAGATGATGGGTAGCAACAGTGGTTCAAGTAAGAGGTCAGGTGAAGGTATTAGACGTGATGATTAGGGAAGAAGGGCACGAAAGCTGTATGTAGGTACCAGCCCCTTCTGCAACAGGTACAAACTGCACCATCAAGGGGAGTGTAACCCAATGCCCTGTTTTAGGTGCAAGCGAACCGGTCACTTAATTAAGGACTGTACGTATGCACCAGGTAAGCAATGCTATATTTGTGGAGATCCAGGGCACATGAGGAATAAGTCTCCTAAGCTGGGGAGAGATAAGGAGCCATACCCAACAAGCCTATGGGACGAGCATTCATGATGGAACCAGCCGATGCTCGCAAAAACCTGATGTGGTCAATGGTACATTCCTTATAAACAACCATCCTGCTACCGTTCTATTTGATACTGGAGCAACTACTAGTTTTGTCTCTAGTACTTTTAGTCCTTTGATTGACTTGAGTGCATGCATCCTGACTGATACATTTACCGTAGAATTAGCTGACAGTAACATCTTAGAAACTAAAGAGGTCATCAAAGAATGCTTAATGAATCTAGAAGGAAGTACATTTAAGATAAACCTGATGCCTATTAAACTAGGAGGATTCGATATGGTTGTTGGTATGGATTGGCTGGCTAGGCATAGAGCCGAAATCGTGTGTGATGAATGCCTACTTAAGATACCTTTGAGCGACGGGAAAGTGCTAGTGTTTCATGGCGAAAAAAGTAACACGCTATATCCTATGATATCTCATTTAAAGGCTACTAAGAATCTTATAAAGGGATGCCCAGCTTTCATAGTCTATGTGATGAAGGCTACAGAGGAGAAGAAGATTGGGGATATTCCAGTGGCTTCTAAATATCCGGAAGTGTTTCCTGATGACCTACCGGGACTCCCTCTAAATCGACAGGTTGAGTTCCAGATATATCTACTGCCTGGTGCTGCACCAGTAGCCAAGGCACCGTATCGACTCGACCTTCCCGAGATGATGGAACTAATGCTACAAATCCAAGTGCTACTTGACAAGGGATTTATACGACCAAGTGTTTCTCCATGGGGTGCCCCGGTACTATTCGTGAAAAAGAAGGATGAAACCCTACGTATGTGCATTGATTACAGCGAGCTAAACAAGCTGACAATAAAGAACCGATACCCTCTTTCGAGAATAGATGACCTATTCGATTAACTGAAGGGAGCAAGCTATTTTTCCAAAATAGATTTAAGATCACGGTACCATTAGTTGAAGATAAGAGAAGAAGACATGCCCAAAACGACCTTCAGAACTAGATATGGACATTACGAGTATCTGGTCATGCTCTTTGGGCTGACTAACGCACCGGCGGCGTTTATGGATCTCAAGAACTGTGTATGTCACCCATATCTTGACAATTTTGTGATTGTGTTATTGACGACATCCTTATCTACTCCCGTAGTAAGGAAGAGCACGAGAAGCACCTCAGGCTGATTCTTGAGTTACTCAAGAATGAGCAATTATCTGCCAAGATTGAGGCTATTAAGAACTGGAAAATTCCTGAAACCCCCACCAAAATAAGGCAATTCCTTAGATTGGCCGGATACTACAGAAGGTTTATCAAGGACTTCTCGCTCATTGTTCAATCTTTGACTGCTCTGACTAAGAATAATACAACCTTTGTGTGGGAATTAGATCAGAATGAAGCATTTGAAACACTAAAGGAGAAACTGTGTAGTGCACCTATCCTTGCCCTCCCTGAAGGAGTCGAAGATTTTGTAGTCTATTGTGACGCCTCGTGTCAAGGACTAGGATGCGTACTAATGCAGCGCAACAAGGGAATTGCTTGTGCATCAAGACTGCTGAATGATCATGAGAAGAACTACACAACGCACGATCTAGAATTGGGTGCCATGGTGTTTGCGCTCAAAATGTGGAGGCATTATCTCTATGGCACGAAGTGCATACACTGAACATAGAAGTTTGCAACACATTCTGGATCAAAAGATGCTAAACATGCGCTAGAGAAGATGGGTTGAGCTATTAAATGATTACGAATACGAAATCCGCTACCATCCCGGCAAGGCCAATGTAGTGGCAGATGCCTTGAGCAGGAAAGAAAGAGAAAAACCTCTTCGCGTCCGTGCCTTAATGATGAGTGTGTACACCGACCTTATCGCAAGGCTGAAAGAAGCTCAATGCGATGCATTAAAGGAAGATAAATTAGCAGAGGAAGTGTTAACAAGAATGGAGAAGCGATTAGAGATGTGTAATAATGGTATATATAAATATGAAGGGAGAACGTGGGTACCGATGTACGGGGGAATTAGAAAGGTAATCCTCGACGAAGCCAACAAGTCTAGGTATTCGATTCACCGTGGAAGCGAAAAAATGTACCAGGATCTAAAGGCACTTTTCTGGTGGCCTGGAATCAAGAAATCAATCGCTATTTATGTTAGGAAGTGTCTGACCTGTGCCATGGTAAAAGATGAAAATCAAAAACTGTCAGGAACGTTGCAACAACCCAAAATTCTAGAATGGAAATGGGATAACGTCACGATGGATTTTGTTACAAAGTTACCAAGAACTTTTAGAGGTCATGATGCTATTTTGGAAATAATGGATAGGCTAACTAAATCAGCTCACTTCTTGCCGATTCGAGAAGACAATGACCTGACGAAGCTGGCTCAACTGTACATCGATGAAATAGTGACCAGGCATGGTGTGCCCCTGTCAATCATCTCCGACCGTGCTTCTTGTTTTTGGAAATCCTCCAGCGGGCTTTAGGAACCCGTCAAGATTTAAGAACTGCATACCACCCACAAACTGACGGTTAGAGTGAAAGAACCATTCAAACCTTGGAAGACATGCTAAGAGCTTGTGTGATTGACTTTGGTGGGAATTGGGACAACCATCTTCCTTTGGTGGAGTTCTCCTATAATAACAGTTACCACACAAGTATAAAGGCAGCTCCGTATGAGGCCTAATATGGTAGGAAATGCCAATCACCATTAAGTTGGAATGACATCAGTGATAGCCAAGTAATGCGACCTAACATCATGTTGGAGACCACCGACAAGATATTCAAAATCAAGGAGCGTTTAAGAGCAGCCAGAGATAGTCAAAAGAAATATGCTGACAGAAGACGAAAACCTTTAGAATTCCAAGTGGGTGCCAGGTTAATGCTAAAAGTAGCACCATGGAAGGGAACTGTGAGGTTTGGAAGGAAAGGAAAATTAAGCTCGAGGTACATTGGACCATTTGAGATACTAGCAAGGATTGGCCCCATGGCATATAAATTAAAGCTGCCACAGAAGTTAATTTACATACATGACACCTTCCATGTGTCAAACTTCAAGAAGTGTATGGTAGACAAGACCATGGAGTTACCATTAAAAGACCATGGAATTCTAGGCGAGGACCTGAATTCACTTAGGAGCGATAAGATGAGATGAGAAAGAGTTATCCACACCTCTTCAAACCCACCCGTTCTGAATCTAAACGAAGCTAAAATTTCGGGACGAAATTTCCTAAACGGTGGGAGAATGTGACAACCGACCTCTAGGTCATAACTCTAGCCTTTATCAACCTGCATCATTACCCATTCAATTAATATTAATGATAATATCATTGCCAATATTTTTATTAGAATTTTTATTATTGTTGTTATTATTACTATTTTTATTATTTCATGTGCCATTTTGTGATGATTTAGCTAGTTCAAGCTTTAACTTAGGAAAAATTAGTGTTCCGGGAAAGTTAATTAGTCACCCTAGCATAGTTTAATTTTAATTGAGATGATTAAAATGTGGATGAACACGTAATTCTCGGATTAATGCATGCATGATCATGCACAATACTTAACAACTAACTAAACTTTACCATCTAATATACTACATTACACTACAAATTAATACTACACAATATCATATTTACGATTAAAATTTAAACAAAAACCCCACTAAAAGCCAAGAATTTGGCCACCCCCTCTCCACCTCTCCCCTCTCTTCTACACCACCACTTCTACTACCCATTCTCCTTCCATGCAAGTCACACCTTCAAACGCACACTCTTCTCACTATCTCCCTCTCCCTATTGGTTTCTTCCACCAGAAAATACACCTACAACCGCAAACACTCTCCATCTCAGCCATATTTTCGAAGAACAACACCCAAACATGATCGGTCATGCTTAAACAAGCAAGAAGGTGTCATTTTGTGAACTTTAGTGCTTGGTCCTTGCAAGTTTGAGACTCTCCAGCCCTTGTTTGAGATTCTCCAGCTTATCTTGTCCCTCTAAACTCTCCAAATTGTGAACCAATCAAAGTGTAAGCAACATCACACCCAAATGAGGCTATATCTTGTGTCTTCTTCAATTTTCTCTAAAAAAATCTTACATGTCTTTGTTCTTGCAGAAACTTGCTTCCAAAACCTTGTTCTTGAGGAGCTTTTAACATTCTTGAAGGTATCTCACTTGAAATATATGTCATTCTATGGGTGTAACCCGATTTACACCATGAAAACCCTCTTTTTAGGTGTTATTGCACCATCTAACTTGCACATCTTGCAACCCTCCGAAGCAAAGATTGTAACCTGCTCAAAAATAGTTTTCTAACCTTCTAACAACCTTTTTTGAAAGTTACATATGGTTTTGGTAATGTTTAAACATGAGTTATAACGTTTTACACTTGTGTAATGGGTAAAAATGGTGTAATCACTATGTTTCAACTTGTTATTGGGCTATATGTTAAACCCGTGAGTTAGAAGTATTATTTCAGTAAGTTTTGTTGTTATTAGGTATATAAAGTGATTTTAATGGCTGAAAATAATAAAAGTATGGACATGTAGGTATTTTGAGCTTATTATGGGACCCGGAAGGTGGTGAAATGACTAAAAAATATAAGAAAACTTAGGCTTTAACCATTTTAAAAATCATTCCAGGTTCTAAAAGGGTTAACAAAGTGTTTAGGTTAGATTTGCTGATTAAATAGTCAAAGGACAATTTAAAAGGAATTTTTTGTTAAAAACGGGTCTTAACCGGGTGAATTTTGGAAGAAAATCTTGGAAATAAAGGAAGAAACCTAAAACCTATTAAAACTATGTTATTTCAGTAATTTGAGACCTTTAAGACCAGAAAATGGTGAAAATTTGGTTAACCACACTTATGAACGGTCGGTTCCGGGTAAAAACGCGTTTAAACGGGTTAAACCTAAAAACGAGTCTTTCAACTAAAAGAGGCTTAAAATACATTCTCAACAGATTTTAAACTTATCAAAAAGTCCTTAAAATGATATTTAAAGGCCTAAGACTCAAAATATAGTAAATTAACACTTAACTGTTAAAAACCTTCGGTTTTATCGTAACCGGTAACGTAAAAAGTAAAAATTTTAAACCCGAACCTAAATTCTGAAAAATTGGGAGTTAACATATTTAAAATGAGTTACTTAACTCCAAAAATCTATTATTTGGCCATAAAAGTCAATAAATGGAAAGAAGCAAACTTTAGGGTAGAAAATGTAAATTTTAAAACTTGGAGGACTAAACTGTAAATTTTGCCAAATTCCTATAAGCTGACCCCTTGAACTAATAATCATTTGGTGAACTTAAACTTTCTTGTATAAATGATCCAACATAGTAAAAATCTATTTTTTCTTAAGAAACCCAAACTTACTATAAAAGGAAACTTTTTATACAAGCCTTAGCATATTAAAATCTAGTTGGACATTTAACCTAATGGCACACCTAGTGCACCTTCCATAACCTTAGAATTAGTGGCTTATCACTTAAATCTTGATGATAGGGTGCTAGACTTGAAACTTTTCCTGGTACACGAAGAATCTTGAATCTTAAGGTGAGTTCTAGTGACTCCCTTTTTACTATTGTTTTTGTGATGAAGCATGCTCTGTTTAAACTGCACTATTTCTATGCTATATTATGTCGCTATATGTTGCGAAAATATTGTTACCTGCTGATACTTGTATCATAGTCATTAATTCTTGTGTGAACCGCTTCTTTTATATGGGTAGATCTACTTGGGGAATCCCCCACACAAAGTGCCTTCCGTGATGAACGGAAGGGTACCACATTGAGATCCTGCGGGGTCGTTTGTGGCATGTAACAGGTTTTATAAGATACTATGGTGGACCGTCCGGTAGGTATGGTACACTAGTTTTGAGGCTCAGTTCTTCCTTCGGGATTAACCAGTATCACATAACTTTTGAAGAGACTAGCCGGGACTGAGTGCAGGGTTGATTGTGATCCCCCACAACAATGAAACTATGATTCTTTTAAATTAAATATGGATTCTATTGAATCCTTTTGTTTTTAAACTTTAAGCACTTGAATTCACCAACTTTTTAGTTGACACAAATTTTCTTTTGAGCATGTTTCAGTTAATCTATGATGGGAGTCTAGCTGTTGTAGAAGACCTTGGCCTAGCTCCATGACCCAAAGCATTGGCTTGTTATGTTTTTAAAACATTTTGAACAATTTACATTTGTTATTGTTAGAAACAATTTGTGCTGATGAATTATGTACTTATGTTGTGGGCTAGACCTACTTCTAGCTCGGTTTTTCTTTAAACATTAATGCCATGTGATGTTCTATCCTTTTGTGCTCTTATGATGGTTAGTTTCCGCTACCATATGTTATTGCTAGTTTGTGATGTCCCACCCTACCTGGGCCCGGGGTGTGACATCATTCATCATTCATTATCACATGTATTTGTTCGTTTCATACTTCATCTTATCTTTTACTATTTTTAGATCCTGTCATAACTTTACCCCCATCGTTAGGCACACAACCACCTTATTCCTGACACACAGTCGCCTCATTTCTAGGGTAATGTGATTAGGATCCCGTTTCGTACTATGGATTAGTCACCAAGACTGATGCCCCTCTATGTGAACCCTCATGGGTTAGCCAAAATCGCACGCTATATTACACACAGTTGAACTTGCAACTATCAATGAGTTTTGAACCTCCTTTCATTTTGCTTGCAAGACTTTTCATTTGTTCATTCTTTATGTTTCACTATCATTATCATTAATCTTTCACTTTCATTATGATAATACTTTACGTATATGAGCATAAACACACCACGTAAAGTCACATGATAATATATTATATGGAACATAAAAACTGACCATAAACATTCATCACATCATAATACTCATCACATCATCATACATACTTTAAGCATAGACCATCACACCATATTAGTGTCTACCTCGATCACATTCCCCTTAAAACCCCTTAGAAAATTTTAAGTTAAAAAATGGGCGCATGGGATATTTCAGGCGCATGAGCCCAAAATGTTTCTAAGTAAAACAGTCTAGGCGCTTAAAGAGGTTTCATCCCTGAAACCTGTCACTCTTGCTCCTTCTCATTCTCTTCAAGATACTTTTATCTTTCTTTTCTTATTATTCTTATTTTCTTTTATCTGACTAAAATTCCGAGTGTTACAAGTCTACCCCCCTTAAAGAGGTTTCGTCCCCGAAACCTGTCACTCTTCGAACAATTGCGGGTATGTTGTCTCATTTCTTCCTCAGTCTCCCACGTAGACTTAGAACCCTTTTTGTGTTTCCACTGCACACGCACAAGTGAAACCACTTTATTCCTCAATCTCCTCTCCTCCCGATCGATGATTGCCACTAGTTGCTCCACATAATTGAGCCGTTCATCCACCTTGATGTCTTCCAGTGGTACAATCATGTCTTCATCAGCTAAATACTTTCTCAGATGAGATACATAGAATGTTGGATGAATTCCGCTGAAGTCATCAGGCAATTCTAATCGATAGGCCACCACTCCTACTCGTGCGATGATTCGGAAAGGCCCTATGTACCTTGGGCTCAGTTTGCCCCTCTTCGAGAACCGGATGATCCCTTTCCAAGGCGAGACCTTCAACATGACCATATCACCCACGTTGAATTCGATCGTCCTACGCCTCTTATTGGCATACGACTTCTGCCTATCCGTGGCTACCTTCACAAAGGCTTTAATCTATCCTAACTTTTCCATCGTAGCCTTGATCACCTCTATACTTCCCAACTCCTTCTGCCTGATATCACCCCAGCATACGAACGTCTTACACCTTCTACCGTATAGCATCTCATAAGGAGGCATACCAATGCTGGCATGATAACTGTTGTTGTATGAGAATTTAGCTAATGGTAAATGATCATCCTAACTTCCTCCGAAGTCAATCACGCATGCTTTAATCATATCCTCGAGTGTCTGAATCGTCCTTTCAGACTGACCATCTGTTTGAGGATGATAAGTTGTGCTAATGTGTAGCCTCGTCCCCATTGCATCATGAAATCTTTTCCAAAACTTGGATGTCAACCGAGTGTCTTGATCAAACACAATAGACACTGGTACTCCATGACGAGCTACAATCTACTTGATGAACAGATCTGCCAGTCTCTCGGATGAGTATGTCTCGCGGATAGGTAGGAAGTGAGCACTCTTTGTTTGACGATCAACTATCACCCAAATGGTATCATACCCCCTCGCCATATGAGGTAGCTTCATTATGAAGTCCATGGTGATGTGCTCCCACTTCCACTCGGGTATAACCAACGGTTGGATTTTCCCTTAAGGCTTCTAATGCACTGCCTTCACTTGCAAACAAGTAAGGCACATCACGCTTCATTCCCGACCACCAGTAATCCTTCTACATGTCCTAGTACATCTTCATGGCACCAGGATGAATCGAGTATCAAGTCTTATGAGCATCATCCATGATTCGCCCCTATAAGTCTCCATAATGAGGGATCCACATCCGTACATTTTGGGTCCTAACACCGAGAATGTTGTCACCCAATTCTGCTACTAGACCCTTCATTCGTTCGGAATTAATCTGATCCTCCTTAAGCGCTTCGTCCGGAAAATCCTTGTCCTGTTTCATCACATCAGCGGTCATAACCAACTGATAGGCCTTCACCCGAATCAGCTCAGGTCTCCCCTTTTGTCTAAGGGCATTGGCCACAACTTTGGCCTTACCCGGATGATAATGGATCTCATAGTCATAATCCTTGATGAGCTCTAACAACATCCTCTGCCTCATGTTGAGATCCTTTTACTCAAAGAAATACTTTAAGCTCTTGTGGTCTGTGAAGATGGTGCACTTCGCCCCGTATAAGTAGTGCCTCCAAATCTTCAATGCGAAGACCACAGCCGCTAGCGCCAGATCATGGGTGGAATAATTGACTTCGTGCATCTTCAGCTTTTGAGACTCCCAGGCTATTACCCTTCCACGTTGCATCAACACGCAACCCAGTACCGAGTAAAAAGCATCCAAATATATCACTAAGCCTTCACTCTCTTCGGGTACTGTCAAGACAGGAGCTTGAGTTAATCTTGCCTTTAACTCCTCAAAAGCATCCTCCTGTTTCTGACCCCACACAAATTTCACATCCTTGCGAGTCAATTGTCAAAGGCGAGGATATCTTGGAAAAGTCTTGAATAAATCTCCTGTAGTAGCCGCCAAACCCAAGAAACTGTGAATCTCGGATGGCGTCTTTGGAGACTTCCACTGCATCACTGCCTCAACCTTCGTCGGGTCCATCATAATTCCTTTAGCATTTACCACATGACCTAAAAATTGAACATCCCGTAACCAAATAGCACACTTAGACAATTTAGCATATAACTTCTCTCTTCTAAGTCTCTCCAATACTTCTTTTATGTTAGCGGGATGTTTTTCTTCATCTCTCGAATAAATCAGGATATCATCAATAAACACGATCACTGATATATCTAACATTGGCTGACACACTCGGTTCATTAAATCCATGAAGGCAGCTGCTGTGTTGGTTAGACCAAAAGACATAACGAGAGACTCGTAGTGTCCATAACGCGTGCGAAAAGCTGTCTTTGGAATATCTTGCTCCTTCACCTTCAATTGACGGTAGCCAGATCGGAGATCTATCCTTGAGAACCAACTGGCACCTTGGAGCTGATCGAATAAATCATCTATTCTCAGTAGGGGATATCGGTTCTTCACTGTAACTTGTTCAGCTCACGGTAGTCAATGCACATCCTCATACTACCGTCTTTCTTCTTAACAAACAAGACATGAGCACCCCAAGGAGAGATGCTCAGTCAGATGAACCCTTTATCCATCAACTCCTGTAGTTGAACATGAGTTCCTTCATCTCGGTCGGAGCTAATTGATACGGTGCTTTGGAAACGGGTTGAGCACCGGGTATCAAATCAATCTGGAATTCAATCTCATGATCCGGTGGCACACCTGGTAAATCTTCTAGGAACACATCAAGAAAATCGTGAACAACTGGTACATCAGACAATTGTGGTACCGACGTGTTCATATCCTTTACGTAAGCCAGGTAGGCATTACACCCGTGTCTCATGCACTTCTCTGCCACCGCCATCGAAATCACCTTAGGAACTGTAGTGATGCGATCACCATAAATCGTCACTGAACTTCCATTAGGCGCAACTAATCGAATCATCTTCTTGCGACACAAGATGTTTTCCTCATAGGCTACTAACCAATCCATCCCTAGTTCATCGAATCCGCCTAGGGGCATGAAATGTAATTTAGCAGAAAACCTATGGGCTTCTAGTTCTATGGCATAATCCCCTGTCATATCAGTAATTCTAGTAGACTTACCAATAGCAGTTTCTACATCGAATGGCTCATCAATACTTCTACTACTAACAGGAAATTTAGCATAGAAAGCAGTAGAAATGAAACTCCTACTAGTACCGGAATCAAATAATACAGAGGCACAAGTTTGGTTAACTAGAAACATACCTGATATGATGCCAGGGTTTACCCTGGCCTCCTCTATGGTCATTGTGAAGGCTCTAGCACTTGCCCTATATCCTCCTTCCGGCTTCTTCTTCATCCGAGAACCCTCGGCCTGTGGCTTCTTGCAATCTCTACTCACATGGCCTTCCTCGCCACAGTTATAACACCGTATAACTCCACACATCTTAACCACATGACCGGGCTTTCCACACTTAAAACACAGATTCTCTCCCCATTTACATTCACCCGTGTGCTCCCTTCCACATCCATCTCACTTCTTCATCCCCGTACTTGATGACACCAGCGTACGGTGATCCACCCTCATCCTCTTGTTGTTTGGGGTGAAACCACCAAGACCAAACCACTTCCCATACCGGCCCTTGTTACTACCACTCTTCTTACCCCCCTCCGCCATGGCTACCACCTCCCTCTCATCATATAGTCTTCCCACCAAATCAACTACCGACCTGAACGTACCTG
The DNA here is from genome assembly GCA_018326465.1 of Flaveria floridana. Classification (NCBI taxonomy): domain Eukaryota; kingdom Viridiplantae; phylum Streptophyta; class Magnoliopsida; order Asterales; family Asteraceae; genus Flaveria; species Flaveria floridana. The sequence continues at coordinate 7,520 of BJCO01769188.1, read as the reverse complement.
GCCGGGCGGTAATTAGATGCCTGCGGATATCTACCGGCAGACCTTGAATGTACCTCTTAATCTTCGTTGATACAGGAGTCACCTGATTTGGCACCAGCCTTGCTGCAGGAACTCCCTCTCAATCTTATCCAACTCCCTATGAGGACAGAACTCCTCAATCACAAGCCTCTTCAGTTGTGGCCACCTTATCCTGCTAATGGCCCTGCTACCCTCGGCTAGGACAATATTGTCCCACCAGCATTAGGCCGATTCCACAAACGAGATCTCCCTCACCCATCAGTGAGCAGCAACAACATTGCCATTCCCATCGAATATTAGGGGCTTGTATTTCTGAATGCCCCGTAATTATAGCCCCGTGCAGTTTCCTGCAGCGCTTCTTCCTCCCCATCCTCACTAAAGACAATCGTCTCAGTCTCTGATTGTTCCCTTTCTCCTCCTACAGTGGTCTTCCTATTTTCCTTCCTTTCCTTCTTTTCATCCTCCCTCACAGCCTTAATCACTTCAGTCACTACCGATGGTAGAATCGTCTGCATGACATGATAAACCTCCTCTACTACCGCCTCTTTCATCGAGGCCCTCAAGTTCGCACTCTCATCACCACCTTCCTGGTGATGGATCTCAAGTTCTTCACGGGTCCTCTCAGTAGTCTTAGCGTTATTCCTCGTAACTAGTGCTTCAGCACCACGTCCACTATGTACTCCACCTTTAGAGGCCTTAGACGATCTACCTCCAGCCATTTCTAAACACTATAAGAATCAAACACTAACACGGTCATTCAAGGTAATAGCTCAGTTTATGTTAAGTATAGTAAGTCCATAATTACAGTGGCAGTTGTGATTAGCCACTTAATTTACTCTTGATACCCCAAGCATTCCCTATCCTGACTACATCAGTATCTAAATCTACTAAGAGCACATAATCAAATAGCACACGCATATAATACCAATTAACGTTGAGTAAATAAATACCTAATGGCACGTAGCTACTCGGACTGACATCCCTTTCCTTTAGTCCCATTCTCAGTTTAAGATTAGGTTTTTGAAAATATTTTACCCAATTAACTTAAACTTTAGCTCTGATACCAACTTGTATGTTCCCGTTCCCAGGACGCTTACAGTTAGACAATCATCCTATTATTATAATTAAAACAATACACATTTCATAAGATTAAGCAGCAGAATTTTATTAACAAAAACCATTCATTTCAATGATAATTATTGTTGTTAAGCAATACAACATTGTTCATGAGTTACAAAAGAATCGATTAATTGCATTACGAAACAACAATAATATTATGCGTGACTGGATGCAAGTCTTGTCCTGCCGAGTAGCTTCACCCGTGTGCCATCCTCAGCAAAATTTACCTACCAACTGAAAATGCATAAAAGTCAGCTTTGCTGAATGAGTTCTAGTTTTAAAATATTGAAGTACTTTATACAGTTTATATATGAAAATACTCTTTTTCATTAAATACTTTCTTTATTTTCGTACGTGAGCATACATCGTACATACAACAAGGTATAACCTCATTCATCATTCATTATCGCACGTATTCATTCGTTTCATACTTATCATTATCTTTCACTGTTTCTAGATCCTGTCATAACTTTACCCCTATTGTTGGGCACGCAGCCACCTCATTCCCGGCACACAGCCGCCTCATTTCTAGGGTAAAGTGACAAGGATCCCGTTTCGTACTATGGATCAGTCACCAAGACTGATCCCCCTGTGTGTGAACCCTCATGGGTTAGCCAAAATCACGTGCTATATTACACACAGTTTAGCTAGCAACTCTCAATGAGTTGTGAACCTCCTTTCATTTTTCTTGCAAGACTTTTCATTCGTTCATTCTTTATGTTTCACTGTCATTATCATTAATCTTTCACTTACAATATGATAATACTTTATGTATACGAGCATAAACACACCACCTAAAGTCACAAGATAATATATAATATGGAACATAAACACAGACCATAAACATTCATCACATCATAATACTGATCACATCATCATACATACTTTAAGCATAGGCCATCACATCACATAAGTGTCTACTTCGATCACATTCCCCTTAAACCCCCTTTGAAAATTCTAAGTTCAAAAATGGGCGCATGGGAAATTTCAGGCGCATGAGCCTAAAAATTTTCTAAGTTAAACAGTCTAGGCGCTTTGGCACTATGCAGGCGCATGAGAACTGCTTAGGCATTTTTCCACTATGCAGCCGCATGAGCCTCAGTTAGGCGTTTCAACACTTAGGCGCATGAGCCACTTCGGCCGCATGGGCACTATTTGGGCGCATGTCCTACACTTAGGCGCCTGGGCATAACTTTTAGGGCGCATGGGGTACTGTATAGGTGCATGGACTATACTTATGTTTTTCTAAGAAAATATTCAGGCGCACGAGGTACTGTTCAGGCGCATGACTTACACTTAGGCGCCTGAGCAGATTATTTAGGCGCATGAGAGTACTGTTTGGGCGTATGAGGTTTACTTGGTTATTCTAGGTCAATATTCTAGCTGCATGAGCCCTATTTGGGCGCATGACCACCTATTTAACATGTTTCTAAGTTATTTTCAGTCCCAATCTTGATCCTAATGTGTTCTTGACTTATTCTTACCATTCTAAGCATGAGCATAACATAAATAACGATAAAACACTAACATACATACACAAGTACATACGGGTAACATACATAATAATTATAAAAAAAAACATTTTACATGCATTTTCAGCCCCAAAGAGTATAAAAACATTTAAAACCGGGGTCTAGAACTCACCTCTTGCAACCAACAAGTAAAACTCCTACAAACTTGTTTGCACAAGAGTTCAAACACCTAAAGCAAGCAAAACAAATACCAAAACACATAGAACACTCAATAATCGGTTTCTAAAGGTGAAACCACAAAGAAAACCGAACCAATTATACGAAAAATTACTTACCAAGAGCAAAACACACTTCTTCTTTCTTAAACAACCGAGAGAAACTACTGCTTCTTTCTTCTTCTTCTTTTTAGTCGAAAAGCAGATGGGAGAAAGGAGATATGGGCGGCCATGCTTAAAAGAATTAATAAAATATTGAGTTTTGCACTTTTTATACAAAGCCCCCTCCACTTTTGCTCCTTCTCATTCTCTTCAAGATACTTTTATCTTTCTTTTCTTATTATTTTTCTTCTCTTTTATCTGACTAAAATTCCGGGTGTTACAATTATTATCATTGTGTGTTCTAATTTCCTTAGATAATTATTATCATAGTTTTCTTCTCATTAAATTTAGCCTTAGTGTAGAATAATTTAACGTTCTGAAAATATAATTAAACACATTAAAATGTTAGAACTAAGTTGAAAACAATTAATTATGTGTGCACACACATAATTCACGGATTAATTACATACATACACATCTAGTACTTAAAAACACTTAGCTAGAAACTGCAATTTAAAATTCTATACTACACAACAAAACTACACCACATAATTAATTTATCAAAAAGTTAAATAAATAAACCACACCACTACCCTTTCGGCCACACCACCCAAGACCACCAATCCACACCTTTCTTCCCTTCCTACACAACCTACAACCACACTCCATTTCCCATACTCCCCCATACATGCAATCTCCTTTCTTTTCAAATACTCTCTCCCTCTTTGCTCTCGGTTCCCATCTGAAACACACACATTTTCATCAAACTTCAGCCAAAAACTTGAAGAATACAAGTATCTCCACATCATTCAAGCACCACACAAGCAAGAAGGTGCCATTTAAAGGATCCTTGTGCATGGTTCTTGCAAGACCAATGTGCTCCAGCCTTTGTTTGAGAATCACCATCTATTCTAGCTCTCCTAATCTCTCAAACTCATGGTCCATTCGAAGGGTAAGCATCAACATACCCGAATCAAGTTGTTTCTTGTGTTGTACTTAAATAAACTACCAAAAACCTTACTTTCTTTGTTCTAGAAAAAGCCTACAGTTTAAAACTTGTTCTTGAGGAGCTATTAACATCAAACGAGGTATACATTATGATAACTTGGTAAATCGTTGGTTGGAACACAAGATTACACCTAGAAAACCCTCCTTTTACATGAAATAACACCATCTATGCACATGTTTTAAAAACCCAAACAACCAGGCCTTGAAACCTGCCTAACAACTGTTTATAAACAACATTAAAATCTGATTTGAAAGTTACAAAATGATTAGGTGATGATTGGGTATGATCTATAATGTTTACACATGTGTAAAAGGTGTAAATCAATATTTAAGAGCAACATATATGTGTTTCATGTAGATCCAAGCGTTTTGATATATTTTCAGTAGGTTTGACAATATGAAATGTTCTAAGTTGGTGATAATGGCTGGAAATGAAAAAAAAGAAAGGATTAAGGGACAAAGTGAGCTTGTTTGGAAACCCAAAAAGTGATAAATCTCTCTACTTAGTAAAACAAAGACGATTACCATATTAAAATGAATTCCAGTCTCTAATTTAAAAATCATGGGCATAGTGGTCGGATTTGATGATATTTTGGGTTAAACTTATGATTAAATGGAATTTTTTGTTAAAAACATGACTTAACCGGGTAAATCTTGGATAAAATCTTAAAAATAATAAAAGAGACCTAAAATCTATAGATATCATAATATTTTAGTAATTTAGGGACATTGAATCAAGATATAGGTGAAAACATGGATAAAAACGTATTCAGACGCTTGGTTCCGTGTAAAAACACGTTTTAACGGGAAAAACATAAAAATGAAGTTTTTAATCAAAATAACTCAAGAACATATCTTTGGCAGCTTATTAATATTACTATAAGTCCTTAAATAATATTTTAAGGTTAATTGGATGAAAACAGAAGGATTTAAAACAAACTGCTAAAATCTTCGGTTTTACCGTAACCGGTAACTAAAAACATAAGTTCTAATTACCCCAAACTAAGTTCTTGATAAATTGGAACTTAACATGTTAAAAATACAACAATAAACTCCTAGAAACTAATAAGGGGCCATAAAAGTCTATAAATCAAAGAAAAAAAAACTTTAGGGTAAAAACTATAAATTTTGGAACTTGAGGGACTAAACTGTAAATTCTGCCAAAACCTTAAAAATTCGAACGCTCTTGACTAAAAATACATTATAGAATTATTTCCACTATAATGCACTGATTAAGGTCATTAACACATGCTATTTAAGTTAAAAAACCCTAACTTTCCTAACAATGAAACTTTTTGAAGCGAAACCCTAACAAACCAAAGCTAATTGAACTTTTAACCTTATAACACACCTATTTACACCCAACATGACCTTAGAACACATAGCTTATCACTTTAATACTGATGAAGGGTGCTAGGATTGGATCATTTTCTGTACATGAAGATCCGTTGCTTGAAACCTAAGGTGAGTTCTAGTGTTCCCTTTTTACTACTGATTTGGGATGAAACATGCTTTGTTTGAACTGAAATTATTATTGTGCTATTGTTTCATGCTTATATGTAGTGGATAACATTTGAACCTGCTTATACTTGTATCACAATTATTAAATCTTGTATGAACCGCTTGTTTTGTATGGGTAGATCTACTTGGGAATCCCCCACACACAGTGCCTTCTGTATAGGAAGGGTACCCCACTGAGATTCTGAGGGTTTATTTGTGTTACGTGATAGGTTTTTATAAGATACCATGATGAACCATTCAGCATATATGGTGCACTGTTTGAGGCTGAGGCTCAGTTCTCCCTATGGGATTAACAGGTATAAACATAACTTTAGTATAGGCTAGCCGGGACTGAGTGTAGGGTTGATTGTGACCCCACAATAGTGATACTTATGTTTAAAAATCAATTCATGGATTCTAAAGAGTCCTTTTGTTTTTAAACTTCAAGCAGTTGAATTCACCAACTTTTTATTTGACATAAAATCTTTTTGAGCATGTTTCAGGTAACCCTTAATAGATGTTGGCTTCATTGGAGAACTGGATTTGGATGACCTAGTATTATGACTACCCATGGCATTACTTGAATTGGAAACATTTTTGAACAATTTGAATTGTAGTTGGTTAAACATTTGGAAATTATGTAATAAATTTGAACTCTTGTATGATGGGCTAGACTGTTACAGTCCGACTTTGACATTAAAATGTAATGCCATGTGATTTCTGTCCTTGTGTGCCCTTATGACGGTTTGTTTCCACTGCCATGTTTGTTATCAGTTTGTGACGTCCCACCCTCCTTGGGTTGAGGGTGTGACACAATAGTGATCCGAATACAGCATTGAGGCTATCTAATACCTCTTTCAAGTTACTTAAGCATTGTACAACCACATGGAATAGGAATTTCTGAAAAGGAGGTAAATGCTTCTTCTGCAAAGATGGATATCTATGATCATATCCCATCCTCATAAAGCAATCTCTGGCTACATCATCATCTAACCTCTCAGGAGCATTGGGTTAGTCTTCTAATGATAAAACATTTTTAATAATCTCAAAAGTAATGATAAGCCTCTTTCCCTTCACTATGGCAGAAATACAAGGTTCTCCATTAGAATCTCTCTTGTTGGCTGTAGATAACCAAAACTCATCAAGAACATTAGTGTATATGGTCGGGTTAGTTGACATGGCATGATGAATATGAGAAGTTTTCAGTCCTTCTATAAGTGATCAAAACAATGCATTGTCTTCATATACATCACCAAGATATGCCATCGCATTATGTTTTTTTTTTGAAAACCATTTTTCTAGACATCTGAATCAAAACAACCAATTTGATTAGTTTCAAAGCTAAAAAAATCAAAGTTAGAAGAATTTCAAAATTTTGGAAAAATTTATCCTTTTAGACGAAATGTATACTTTTCACGTGCGAATTATTTTGAGTTAATTTAACTTCTCGTGCGACAAGATACTTATCGCATGGGATTAGATTTCAAATAGATTCAGCATTTTGTGCGACAAGTTACATTTAACTTGAAATGAGTTTGATCAAAAGTCAATTATTCGTGCAACTGGTCAAAGATGCTAATGCAAGAAGTTTCATGTGAATTTGAAAATTTTCACTTCTGTTCATGTTTTTGGTAACGTTTCACACGTGACAACCCCAAAAACAATTTTTGAATTGATTTTAGCTTAGTGAGTTTTAGACATAAAAACTTGATTTATTAGAGGTGATAAGGTCTTTATTAAGTACTATTATGATTAATTTCTTTATTTATTAAGTATGATTGAGTTTCAAGTTTTGATTCATTTTCAAACATACTGAAAACTAAACATTAATCATCAAAGTACCTTGTATAAGTGTTGGACCAAAAGAACCAATGAGCCAAGAACAGGAAAACCTCTAAGTCCCACATGTCATTACAACAACTGCTGAAGACTCTCATCAGCTGTTTTGACAAAGTCTGAAGAATCAAAGTCGGAAGATCAAAGATCTGAAGTACAACAGCTGAAGAATCTAAAGTGCTGAAGATAAGTACTGAAGTCTGAAGTACTGAAACATACAAGTACTGAAGACTTCAAGTACTGAAGACAA
>BJCO01769184.1:0-12468 GCA_018326465.1 Flaveria floridana | reverse complement strand
TGCAAAGAGCTCCCGCGTTTTCGCAGGGTCCAGGGAGGGTCCGTCCCATTTAAGGGAAGATGTACGCGGTCATTCCCCCACATTTTGTGGGGAGGCCGTTTCCACGGATCGAACCTGAGACCTTCGGTCCCTTAGGAACAGCTTTTACCGCTGCGCCAAGGTCCGCCCTCAAATTGGCTGCTAAAGTAAAAGAAGAAAAAGTAAAATCTGAAATGCTAAGACACGAAATGAAAAGCTTTGAAATAAAAATCAAGTCTTTAATTTCAAATATTGAAAAACTGCATGGTGAGAAGTATAATCTAGTAGCTGAGAATGAGAGGTTAACTGAACTATTAACCAAAACCAAAGCTGAGCAATCAGCAACTGAAGTGAGACTTGAAAAGTTTCAATTCTCTTCTTCTAAGCTACAAGAGTTGCTTGACACACGGAAAGAGCCTAAAGACATGACTGGAATTGGATATAATTCTTGGCCACCACCATACAATAACAACTACACTGTCATGCCTGAGCCTCTTACTTTGTCTGACTTAACTGAACCTAAATCTACTAAAACTAAAACACTAGTTTCACAGACAACAAATCCTCAAAACAACCCAAATGTGTACATTGAAACAAATGAGGATAAAATCAGATTAGGTCACCCCATTAAGATAAAAGAATGCTCATACAAACATGTCAGTGTAAAGAAACAAAAGAGTCCAGTCAAGGCCATCATTCCTTTTGTGAAATTCATCCCAGAAAGACTCAAAATAAAAAGAGATGCTAAATTGCCTTTGAAACACACTGCTGATATCAAATCTGATTATGAGGTACCATCTCCAAACAATTCAAGCAAATCAGGCAAGGTTTCAACAAATACTAAAGGCAAAGCTTTAGCATCACCATCATTTAAAGTAATATCCCCGAAGAATCAATAACCAAAAATAAAGATTGATCTAAGCTCGCCTCCTAAATCAAAGGAAGGAATAGGTTTTGATATTTTCAACAAAGAGGATGTTGAACAATTTGATTTGGAGGTGAGAAAGGCTCAAAAGAAGCAAAGACATCCTTCAAAAAAGAGACATTGTAGCGTTGTGAATCAATCTACTGATAACAAAAGGGATGAACTTGCTTCTTCAATCAAAACAAAACAAGAGTCAAAGTCAAAATCAATCAAGCATCAAGAAGCTTCATCATCAAAAACAAAGATCAGACAGATGTACTTTGAAAACTTTGATATGAAGCTTCAAACAAGAGACATTGTAGCGTTGTGAATCAATCTACTGATAACAAAAGGGATGAACTTGCTTCTTCAATCAAAACAAAACAAGAGTCAAAGTCAAAATCAATCAAGCATCAAGAAGCTTCATCATCAAAAACAAAGATCAGACAGATGTACTTTGAAAACTTTGATATGAAGCTTCAAACAAGAGACATTGTAGCGTTGTGAATCAATCTACTGATAACAAAAGGGATGAACTTGCTTCTTCAATCAAAACAAAACAAGAGTCAAAGTCAAAATCAATCAAGCATCAAGAAGCTTCATCATCAAAAACAAAGATCAGACAGATGTACTTTGAAAACTTTGATATGTCAAATCACAACACAGATGAGTGTTATTACAACCAATACTGCTCAATCTGTAACATGAACAACCACTCAAACAAGAATTGTTATTTCAACAAGTATTGTTTAGAGTGTGATATGATAAATCACAATACATCTGATTGTTTCTTCAATCAGAAAGGCTTGAGAGTTCCTCAAAACAAGCCCATTTCACTAATTTCAACTGTAAAAGTCAAATCTAGAGGTCTAGTCCAGAATAAACAATCAAGAATCTCATATTCTGATAATGACTTCTATGACAATTAGTAGTCAAAGAGCATCAAACAAAAGTAAAATAAAATTATGAAACAATCGCTCATGTTTTTCCAAGATCAAAAACAAAAGTGATTTCTGAAAATCAAAAACGTGCTCAATTTCTATTTAGAAATAGAGACCAAAGGTTAGATGACTCTTCTGACACGTCAGTTGAAATTGAGAAAAGGAAAACAAGAAGAACCCCACACAAATCAATCAAAGCATCATCCTCTAAAGTTCAACCTAGAGGAAAATACCAAGAAGTTACAGTCGTAGATAGAAACGGGAACCCAAGACCATCATGGCTTGGGTTCCATATTCTAATTAGTTTCTTTTGCTTGTAGGGTCAATCATATAGGTCCAATAGCTTATGGTACATGGACAGTGGATGCTCCCGACACATGACTGGAGATCGTTCCCTCCTTCATGACTTCAAGCACATTCAAGGAACGACTGTAGCATTTGGTGGAGATTCACAAGGTGGCAGGATTACAGGTGAAGGATCCGTGACAAACGGATTGCTAAGCTTTGATAGAGTGAACTACTGCGAGCAGCTAAATTCCAATCTTGTTAGCATGTCTCAGATCTGCGACAAGAAATACTTTACTCACTTTACTGACACTCATTGCTACATTCTGAAACTAGGATTTCAAATTCCTAAAGAATGGGTTGTCTTGAAGACCCCGAGGAAGAATTATACCTATGTCCTAAACCTTAATTCTACACATCTTAAAGAAAAAACATGTCTTATGTCTAAGGCATCATTTGATGAGTCATAACTTTGGCATAGACGCTTGGGACATACAAATTTCAAAAATATGAACAGACTGGTCAAAGGAAACCATGTAGTTGGTCTTCCTCAAAAAGAATTTCACTTCATGGACCACTGTTCAGCATGTCTCAAAGGAAAACAACACAAGTCGTCTCATAAACCAAAGCTTATGAACACAAAAAATACTCCATTGAAGTTATTCATATGGATCTTTTTGGACCAACTCATGTTATGAGCATTGGAAAGAAACAGTATTGTTTGGTAATCATTGATGATTACTCACGCTTTACATGGGTTTTTTTCTTACTTCATAAAAACAAAGCATCACAAATAATAAAAGACTTTATCACTAAGATTGAAAACAAACTTGATCATAAAGTAAAATCAATCAGAAGTGATAATGGAACATAATTCAAAAATGAAGATCTAAGTTCATTTTGTACAACCAAAGGCATTACGCATCAATTCAGTGCAGCTAGAACTCCTCAACAAAATAGGGTAGCTGAAAGGAGAAATAGAACACTGATTAAAGTGGCACGAACGATGCTACCAGATGCTAAATTGGCTATTACCTTTTGGGCTAAGGCAGTCAACACAGCCTGCTTTGTACAAAATCAAACTCTGATTGTCAAAGAAAGCAATAAGACACCTTATGAACTCATTTTTCTAAGAAAACCATTCATTGGATTCTTTAAGTCATTTGGTAGTCCTGTAGATCATTTGGGAAAGTTTGCTCCAAAGTCTAATAAGGGACTCTTTGTAGGTTATTTCTCAGCTTCAAAGGCTTTCAAAGTGTTTAATCCTAGATTGAACATAATTGATGAATTAACCAATGTTCAATTCAAGGAACACTCCTTTCCCAAATCAATCAATGGTCCCGACTGGTTGTTTAATATTGACTCATTTACTAGATCTTTTGATCAGTTCCACTTGTCATATACAGGTAACCTACAATCAGCTGAATCTTCCAGAACAATAGCAAGGAGAGATGATTTTCCCAGGATCTCTCCTAATTCTGCTGAACAACCAGATGAAGATGTTCCTTTACAAGCTGATCCTGTAAGACAAGCTCCACAACATCAAAGTGTTTCAATAGAGGCTGGTCCTAGTTCTATGCCTTCTCCTTCAGATGAACCAACAAATTAAGTGAGGAATCCACTCAAATCAAGATGAACCATCAAATTACTGTTCCAGTTAAAACTGAGAGGAATGAAAATGATGTCAGTGTTCAAAGTGCAGCAGATGCCCAAGCGGAAACCAATGAATCCTTTGATTACTTTCATCACTCTTCCACATCACAACCTGAAGGTGACTCTTTCCATGATGATCTGAATGTCTCCAACCTTGATGTATCAGTTGCTGGTGACTCCATTCTAACCACCAGGATACATAAGGATCATCTAGTGTCAAGCATCATTGGCGAACTAGATGAGCAGGTGACTAGAAGCAAGTCAAGTATTGCAAACATCTATTTGTTTTCTTGCTTTCTATGTCAGATAGTACCCAAGAACATAAAAGAGACTCTTAAAGACAACAGTTGGATCGAGGCAATGCAGGAAGATTTACTCCAGTTCACGAAACAAGAAGTATGGAAACTAGTAGATCTGTTCCAAGGTCAATACCCTATCGGTACCAGGTGGCTATACAGAAAGAAGACTAATGATAGGGGCATTGTTATCAGAAACAAAGCAAGATTAGTGGCACAGGGCTACACACAAGAAGAAGGTACAGACTATGATGAAGGGTTTGCTCCTGTAGCCAGATTAGAAGCTATCAAAATTTTCCTTGCGTACTCCGCATTCATGAAATTCACAGTGTATCAAATGGATGTGAAGTGTGTCTTTCTCTATGGCAAGATTGCTGAAGAAGTCTATGTGAGTCAACCCCCAGGCTTTGAAGACCTTGATTTCCCTCATAGGGTATACAACCTTAACAAAGCTTTGTATGGTCTTCATCAAGTACCATGAAAGTGGTATGAGACTCTATCATCTTTTTTACTCACATATGGATATGAAAGAGGAAAGATTGACTAGACTCTTTTCAGAAAGAGAAAAGGAAAAGACATGTTGCTAGTCCAGATTTATGTGGATGATATCATCTTTGGCTCAACAAACAAACAACTCTACAAAGATTTTGAAGATCTCATGCATTCCAAGCATTTCAATAGTAGAACTCACTTTCTTTTTAGGAGTGCAAGTACAACAAATAGCATATGGAATCTTCATCAATCAATCAAAATATGTGAAAACCATGCTGAAGAAGTTCCATTTTGCAGATTGTCAGTCTATCAAAACTCCTGTTGATACCAAGATGAAGATAGATCCAGATTTAGATGGAAAATCAGTGGATCAGACTCATTACACATCTATGATTGGATCACTCATGTATCTAATAGCTAGTAGACCTCACATTATGTTTGGTGTATGTGTTTGTGCCAGGTATCAAGCAGACCCCAAGGAATCTCGTGTGAATGCAGTCAAGAGGATATTCAGATATCTCAAGGGCAAGCATGCACTTGGATTATGGTATCCAAAGGAAGAAGATTTCAATCTCTATGCATACACTTACAGTGACTATGGAGGATGCAACTTCAATCGGAAGTCCACATATGGCGTTTGTCAATTTCTTGATCCCAGACTTGTCTCCTGGCAGTGCAAGAAGTAGACAAATATGTCTCTTTCAACAGTAGAAGCTGAGTACATTGTAGCATCAGCTTGTTGCTCTTAAGTTCTCTAGATTCAAAACCAGATGCTTGATTATGGTTTTAACTTCTTGCATACACCAATTAATATTGACAACACAGCAACTATGTTCATAAATAATAATCCAGTTCAACACTCACAAACTAAACATATTGAAATTAGATATCACTTTTTGAGTGATTGTGCTGAAAAAGGGGTTAATCAAATTGATACAGGTTCACACTGATAATCAATTAGCTGATTTATTCACTAAGGCATTTGATCCTAGCAGTTTTGAATTCTTAGTTCAATCAATTGGCATGATTAACCTTGAGTAAAAGCCAAAATCAACAAAAACATTCAAAATGTTTTTTCACAAAAATACAAAATGAATTTATCTTACTAAAGTATATGTTTTATACTTTTAGGGAAATGATATAATTACAGTCGTTATATCATTCACTGTGCTTATTTATAAATCTCAAATGACTGACATGACTAATCTGGTATGTGGGTAGGCTCAACTTGGAAAAGAAAGCACATGCAGTGATGAACTAAAGCTTATATTCAACTGTGAAGCTTTCATCTCAAAGTGTGTATAAGTATTAACTTATCCAAATGTGTGTGTAGCAACCTAAACACACCAAGTAATGATGACATATGAATCTCTTTTACTCACATCAGTTTTTCCTTTGTTTTGCTGAGCAAAGACCTATAAAACCAAGCACATAGTGTTGATGTCATGATCCATCAAGATTCCCAATAAGGAGCACATCCAATTTGGATGAATCAATAGAATAAAATACATTCCAAGTGAATACAACAAAAGAATCCTAAGAGATCACCTTCTAAAGTGAAGTTAAAAGAATCCCAATGTGGATCAAAAAGATAAAAGGATCAAAACAAAATAATCCCAATGAGGATCAAGTAAAATGAGATTTCATATTTTAAGTAACCTGGTCAAGTAAGCTGTTAAAGTTCTACCATACATTGCATGCAGATGGTTGACCTTACCATGCTTTTAAGTGTGAGGTACATGTTGAATACCCAATCAACTCAAAACATGATAAGATCACTAGCATTAAGATATTGACCAAGCATGAGTTTAAGAGGGAAAACATACCTTTAATCAATATGTTCATGACCATGTCTGTTTTACTAACAATTGCTTGCACTTGTGAAAGGTAAGATTGATATGATCCTAAGAAAGGTATATCTTAACTTCATTTACAGCTAAGAAAAACAAAAATCACAAAAATATTTTCTCTTCAAATTTTTAAAAAATCTTTAAAGTTTCTATCCCTTATGGATATAAACTTTAGGGGGAGTAATTAAAAATTTTGATCATTTTGTACAGTTGTTTCCTTTCTTGAAATATATAAAAAAATAAAAAACAAGTACAAAAATCAGAAAAATGACTGTGTTGGTGTAGAAGTTATACCATAGTATCTCAGTTTTTGTAGATATCTTGAAGCACAAAAGTCCAAGATCAGTCAACACTGGGAAACTTGTATCACATCTGATGAACAAGTCAATCCAAGCAAAAATTGACAACCCAAGCAACAGTCAAAACTTCATAAACAACAAATCAACAGAATCATCTTCATAATAGGAAAAATCATAAGACATAGTTTCACAAAGATCAAGCATCAAAGCAAAAACAACCAAAACTATCCATAGCAAAAACATTAAGATTTGACAAGTTCAAAACTTAATGTAGGTAAGAGCATTGGTTAATGCGGGTGAAGGTAACCCAAGCACATAACTAATGCAGGTACTAGTTTCGAGTCATGAAAAACACAAGTGAAACTAATGTGGATAAGTTAACTCTACCGTATTAGTCTCACTGCAAATGTTCACAACAAAGTTTTCAAGTATGAAAACTAATGCGAACAACTTTGTTCATCCGCATTTGTTTTCCTCAGCCGCATTTCAAAAATAAGGCTGAGATCATTACTTAAACTTGATTATATATTTGTATCATCATGAGTTAGAAGTGTGCTTACACTCTTCTGTCATCATGTTTGAAGTTTAAGAAATGCGGACAACTTTGTTGTTTATCCGTATTTGTTGAAGTAAATACAAAACAACACATGTTCTTCAGCATTTGCTATAGTGTACAAATGCCAAGACTAAGTTAAACATCCGCATTTGCTACAGTAAACAAATTCCAAGACTAAGTTAAACTTAATACAGTGTACACATGTTCTATAGTGTTCAAGTGTCTGAACTTAAAACTTCCGCATTTGCTACAGTAAACAAATACTGTCAGATTTACTCTTCCGTATTTGCTACAGTAAACAAATACTGATTGTTTTAAACTTCCGTATTTGCTACAGTAGTCGACCGTATTTGTTTTTAACACTTGTATAATTTGAGAAGGACATTACAAAGACTATTTAAACAGATCTTTACAGTGCATTTAATACTTTTCAAATATGAGTGACATTAAAGTGCGACGAGTTAAACCTTACTACTGTTCTTCATCCATCATCAAATTCATTAACAACATTCTGATTCCTATGTTCTACAAACATTATATTGCCCCTATTTTGATTCTAAACCAACGTAGTATCGAAACAAGGTGATTATCAGCAAAATCCATAAAGTACCCGACGAACACTTTTTGAACTCAGAAACCTAAAACAAGAAACAATCTCTAAAATCAACCAAAAACCAAGGATTGATAGACATTTTTGAACTCAATGACACAAATGATCATGAAAATTAACACAAAACAAGTGATTTTCAAAACCCAAATTTGTCGTATGAACAGGGGATCATCAAACTAAAAATGTCGATTTCAAAACTTATGGTTGAGTTTAAAAAGAGATTTTAAACAGAAAATCAAGATCAAAATGAAAGATAATTCAAAATAAAATGGTTCACACATTGCAAATCAAGTTAGGTCAAAATGTCTATGCAACAGTACCTTTGATTGTTCAATTTTGACCAAATAAAGTCAAAGTTGAAATAATCAGCTTGATTTCACCAATGTAATTAATAATTTGATGTCAAAAACTAACTCATATGCATCTTGTGTAGAAGCTAATGGCAAACCTCACTTGGAGCAAGGTCCACAATGTCAGTGGATTTCTTGACCCTAAAGTTCCTGAAGTAGAAGGACTTAGAGACATGATTAGATTCATATCTACTACCAGGGTTGCTCATGCTATCTTAGTAAGACTAGTCATTTATGAGAACTTCATAAGATCATTCTGGAGTACAGTTGAAGTTGTAGAGATTGATGGAGTCAAGACTCTGTCTTGAAGAATTTCTGCTGACCACACCCGTACCATCACTGAACAAACTGTGAGACAGTGTCTACAGTTTAGTTATGATGCCAACACTCCTTAAGAAGTAGAGGATGAGGAAATCATGACCTTCTTTGCCAACATTGGCTATGAAGGAGGGTATGAAAGAAAGCAAATTGTCAAGGGTTTAGTAGATCTGCAATGGAGATTCCTGAGCCATCTATTCCAGCACTGTCTGTCCAAAAGAAAGATAGGGTGGAATGATATCCTAGTGACTACCTCTTCAGCTATCTGTGCTCTATGCACCAACAGACCATTCAATATGTCTACTTATATATTTAATGGTCTGGTATCAAATGTTCAAGAAGGAAGAAGAAACATGTTTCTTATGTACCCTAGATTCCTCCAATGCCTCATCAATGAAGCATTTCCACAGCCTACACCTGTAGGACCAGTAATGAACATTCCTCATTATAATGCTAAGTCCTACATGTACATAAAGAAGAGGGATCCTAGGAATTTCTATAGTGGAACCTTCTTTCCACTACTTCCTTGGATGTTAGAGCAAATCCACCAACAAGAAAAACAAGAGGATGTAGTTCCTGAGGAGCAAGCTGCAGAAGAAGAAGAAGCAACTCATGATCAATAACATGTTGATGAGCATGCTGCGGAAGAAATGGGGGAACAAAGGCCTAGGTAACCACATGTTGATGTAGGTGGTGATCTTCACTCACGACCTTCTGTCCAACAAGCAGAAATGGCTTCTCCACTTGTTCCATCACCTCTTCAGTCTCCTTACATGTCTCCAGCTCATTTTTTTCTACCTCATACTTCTCCTATAGCTGCTGAGCCTGTAGAGTCTGGTGAATCTACCAGCTCTTCAGATGACTCCAAATCATCTCCGGATGAGGAGGGTCATACTATGAGGATGCCTGTAAGACAAGTCCAATCAGTGTCAGGGCCTTCTGAAAGCTATACTGAGTCAAGAATCATTCAACCTGATGAAAAAGATGAAATGATTACAGAGCTCCTGTTGAAAGTAAAGAGGATGGAAAGTTGTTGAATAGGAGTTCTGGTATTATTTAAGACAAAATTCAAGAGCTTAATGAGAAAGAAGTAGAGATCAAAGATCTAAAGGAGAGACATGAGGTTGAAACAACAAAGAAAGACGAGGAATAGATGATATGAAAGCTTCCTTCCATCAAGCTAAGGATGAAATCAGTGGGCATGTTGTCACTGTGACCATACAGAACATTGCCATGGAGGAACAGGAAAGCCTAATTGAAAGCCAATCTGATCTTATCACTGATCTTAGCAACCAGAATGAGACCTTACTGAAAAGGGTCTCAGAACTAGAAATGTTAATCAAGATCAAGGAGGAGTTGGTTGAAGATCAAGAAACAAAAGGGGATGAAGAAGAACAAAGAGAAGATGAACTAGAACCAGAACAAGAACCAGAACAAGAAACAAAAACAGAGACTGAGCCAAGTCTAGCCATGGTTGTCTATTCAAGTGATCCTTCTGAAGAAACCACAGAGCAAGATTTTGAGCTTGTAGATCTCATTAAAGATCTAGACAGCTACTCTACTGGAGACTTTGCCATTGATGATGAGTTTTGGGATTTTGTTTGAGACCCAAGACCTCCACTAGAACACTTAGTGGTGATTCCTCAAACTCCAGTGCCCTTGGAGAGAGAGTTGAGCTTGCAGATTGTTTTTACAGTCACCCTGTCTGATAAGCAAAAAGGGCTCATCAGAAGACTGAGTGAAGAGCTGAAAGAAAGGGAAGAAACTACTAAAAAGCAAGCTGAAAAATCAAGTACAATAATATGTGAAACATCTGTGCCCTCCCCATCCAGACCATTCAAGAAAGAGGAATTACATGTCTGAGAAGGCCAAGGGAAAAAAGCCTATAGAGGAAGAAGAGCCTATAAAGAAGAAATAGAAAGATGATCCAAGGAGTTTGGCTGCAATAGCTAAATTTCTTGAGGAGCATGAGAAGGCCAAGGCACAACTAAAAGAGATGATTGATATTATTGACTTGGAAGAAGGAGAGATTGAAGGAGGATATCAGGTTGATGAACCTTTTATAAAAGATATTCCTGTGAAGGTTGAAACCTCTGTTGAGGAGATGGTTGAAAAGGCTCAGACCGATGACTTGATGATCAATGCAATGTTTCTGATCAATCACACTTATGATGCTGATAAGGTGTTTGGGATGACCTATGAGTCCATGGTAGAAGAAGTGAGAAAGATGAACCAACTTCGTGACCCAACACATGTGACTGAGTATGAGAGAAGATTAGTCAAATCACTCATCACATTCACCACCCCAACCATAAAACAGATTGAAACCTCTCAAGCTCCTTATCCTGATCCCTACACTATGACTGATAGGGAAATGAAGGATTATCTTTCCAAGCAAGGATATACTAAGAGAAAATTGGGAAACATGAAGACTAATTCTCTTAGAGCTGCAATCCTCCAGATGATCAATGAAAAGAAAGACAAATTAAAGAAATTGAAAGAGGAGGTTATAGGAAGAAGACCCAGAACATGACTCACAACTCAAGACATCCAGCTTACCCATCAAGACCATGATGTCTTGGCACCCATTCTTAACAGGAATCTTAAATGGTTTACTGAAACCCTCTCAACTGAAGCTTTAAGAAGGGTTAACCTCTTCAGAGATTATTCAGGGTGTGTCAGCTCCAGAGGGTAAAACAAATGTAAAGATCATTTGCTGGAAATATGACAGTGATTGGAACATGTTTATGATCAAAAGAATCTCAGGGTTAGTACAATTCTTTGTTAGGTTTTGTAGATGTTTGCCAAAGTCATATTAGCCATTTAACATGTAAAACGCAGCGGAGTTTATATCAAAACCATTTTGACATTAGTTAGTTTATGTATCATATACACTAGTTAAAACAAAACCCAAGACAAGGATCTATTCGTATGGAAGAGCATGCTTTCAAAAACATAAAACAACCACACAAACTACCTCTTAGAAATCGTGGATATAGAGGTGTAGGCAATGATCTTTGAAGGCTAAGACTTCAATGTAGAAGCCCTCAAGAGATGATACCCACAAGCTCTTCCAAACACCCACTTGCTAGGTTGTGTAACACCAACTTCAAACCCCTTTTGCTCAATAGAAATTTCAGCCAAGAACACCTTGAAGAGCTGCCAAAAATCCTGAATTTCAGCCCCCTTCTTTTGCCCTTCTTGAATCTGAAAATTTCAGCTATGTTGAGAGGGTTTCTTGCTTTGTGTGTGTGAGAGAAGGTGTAGATTATGAAAGAGTGTAAGAATGAATTACTCTTGCATGAACCAAGAACAAAAGGGAGGATTCCCTAGGCCAAAGGGGGCGCCCGAATTGGACCCATCCAAAAGGGTTTCCCTCCTATTTTTCATTTTTATAAATGTTACATTCTCACCCTTTGTTTTATAAAATTAGAACCACTCTTAATTTTATAAAATAACATACTTTTATTTAATATTACTTAACCAACTTAAATAATAAAACAAATAATTTCTCATGAACAAATTATCCACATAATGTTGTTCATTTACAAAAGCAACGTTTTAGAAAACCTATTTTCTAAATTGGTGTCATTATTTATTTGTATGATCTTATCAACGAATAAATACTTATTGGTGTTTGTTTGACTTGTTATTAGGTATGACCCGACTTGGATCATATCACACTAGCCACATCAATTTAATATGTATCTTGGGCAGACCAAATCTTTCAATCTCCCACTTGCACAAGATTCATAGAAGATTGATGCAAGCAGCAAATAACGCCTAGCAACGGTTTGCTACCCTTAATGTATATGATTAAGTGCCATTCAATAACATCATCCTCTTCAAGTACCTTACTTGAAAATGTTTTAGGTGAATCAATCATCTATCCTTTT
>BJCO01769183.1:0-10660 GCA_018326465.1 Flaveria floridana | reverse complement strand
TTATTTTCTATCTTGCCAGTACGTTTGGATGACAGATCGAATCCTGAGAAATAAGTGGTATGCATATTCCGGATCTTACAAGAAATCTAATGTAGATTTTGCCTGAGAGTGTTTCACCGAGCCTAGGGGGGGATTGTAGAAGACTATAAAAGGCTCGGCAAAACAACTAAAGATGAATAAAGATGGTTTTGATCAAGATTTGTCGCGCGAAATGAAGATGATATGCGAATTGATGAAGTCGTGCGAGTCAGGCAAGTCACGCGAAAAGGATCAACCACGCGACAAATCCAGTCACGCGAGAACCTATGTGTTTAGTATAAATAGATTTGTTTTTTGTTTTTGTAAGTAGTTCTAAAATTCTAAATTTACACTTTTCGTATTGTAATCACTCGGTGCAGTTTGCACTAGATTGTAATCATCAGATTATCAACTGAATCATTTTGATCTCTTGTTATTCTTCTTCCAATCTCAATTATATTTCGCATTCTTGAGATTGAGATCTTGGTTTATTGTTTTTGGGAATTACTGAGTTTTACAGCAACCGAGGGGAGCTCACCTCAGGTGGATCGAGCTTAAACGATGTAAACTCCTTTGATATTATAATAATTTGATTAATAATATTCGATTGAGTTTGTTTAATATTCATTGATATCACACACGCACACATCCGTCTTAATTTGATTATAAAGTGCAATTTGGAATAGATCGAGATGAGATCCTTACTTTTGGTATCAGAGCAAGATGTTGCTCTTGATACATAGATTTTCATTCCACGGTCATCTTTTTAAGATGTTAAACATAGAGCTTGAAGATCTAAAGGTTTAGATCGATTTTCGACCGGTTTCGAAGGAAAAGAAGGTGAAACCGAGGGTGAACATACGTGTAATCGGCTTTGTTACATCATTATGCTCGGTATCTTCAACTTTTGGTGGAAAATGAAGATTTGAGACTGTAGCAGCAATTCAAAATCATAAAAGTCGATTTTGGTCGAAGTTTTCGCGGGAATAACTGCATCGTCTAAGAACTTTGCAAAAATAACTATATTTTGCAAGAACTTTTTGATAAGAGAACTTTTCGTGAGAAAACTTTTCCATACGAAAACTTTTCCATGCGAGTACTTTCATGCGAGAACTTCCATGCAAGAACTTTCATGCGAGAACTTAATGTGAGAACTTTCATGCGAGAATATTTTCATGAGTGAACTCTTCAATGTAAAAACTTTTCCATGAGAAAATTTTTCGTGAGAAAACTTTTTTATCATAAAACTTTTTCATGAGGAAACTTTTCATGCAAAATGTTCGATGCAGTAACCGTCATTTGCGAAAATTTTCTCGTGTAAAAACTTCACCGTGCTAAAACTTCATCATCTATAAACTATGAGTGGAAGATGCTAGATGATTTGAAGTATGGTACTTAAACAAGGGATTGTTATGATGTTTGATCAAGTTCAAGATACTATATCTACAATATTTGATTCAAGTCATTTGTGAATTGAAACTTGACAACGTAGGATTATCTTATCTTACTAATGGGGACAATGATCGAACGGGTTGATTAAGTGAAGAGTTAAAATTGTTTGACATTCTTGCTCTAAATATATAAGCTTATTACTTCTTACTTAAGGGGAAGAATACTTTAGATGATCTAGTTTGTTGTCATAGAATCTTGTCATCGAATTGAACAATCAGGTTCTTGAGGAATCCAAAATGGAAGTTGAATCTCTCTGTCATATGTCTAATATATCTTAAGTTGTAACTAATCAAGATAGAGGAGTTAGTCTTGATTCAGACATGATATCCTTTATGAAGCTACACATTAGGAGGAGATTAAAGCTGAGGGGGAAGACTGAAGTGAAAGATACCCGGATATCGGGTAATTCTTGAAGATGAGTGACTGAAGTCAATCATAACTTGATATCATAATTCATAGGGGGAAATTGTAAGGAACTAGCCTTTATGGATTACAATATCAAGTGAAAAGTAAAAAACTCAAATCATACGAGAAATACAAGGATGAAAAAACTCCAAAATGATGGATAAAAATCTCATCGATCGCGTGAAAGCTTGGAGTTGTCGCATTAGAACTTGATGTTCTCGCGCGAGAACATCTGGATAGTATATATAGATGTTTTTTCTTTGTATTTTATAATGTGTGTTCATTTGTAAAGGTGCTCCAAGAGTGAGAGATCGTAGAGATATGTGATAGGCCATGGATCGAGCTTAAATGATGTAAACTTCTTTGGTATTGTAATCATTTTATTAATAATATTCGATTGAGTTTGTTTAATACTGGTTGATATCACACACGCACACATCGGTCTTAATTTGATTATTAAGTGCAACAATATGTAGAATAGATCGTGATGATGACTTTACAATATACCAAGGCATTTTGTGAAAACCTTCAATGGTTCGACCCTTGTAAAAATGTTTAGTTGGTATGTTTAAATTGTGGTGTTTTATATGTTTTTCTTACAAACTCAAAAAAAAAAATCTCGTTCTTCCTTAGAAACTTCATGTCTTGTTCGAATAATTATTTCCTATACACATGAAATACTTCGATAGGAAAGAGAACCATGATGGCCTTTGAAAACTATCTAGCTAGGATATACAAAGTTCATGAAAATAAAACACATACCTAGAGTTAGGATATGTTAAAATGTCCCAAAAACCTAACAAGTGTGAGAATATTTTTAACCATTACGAGGGCAATCAAGGCCTAGGACAAGAGCAGTGGTGAAGTGGACATTAGACTATATTTTTAAACATAAATATCTTTTATATATACTTGATTGTTTTTCTTTTAATTACACCATACACTAAAACATTATTTCTCTTTATTTGTTATCTTTTTCTAAATGATGTTTTGTAAGAAGTTGGGAATTGGGTGTGTATTATAGTGTGCTAGGGCTTTTTTACCCGTGTGTCTAAACGTATAACAAAACGTTAGGTTTATACGTTTGTGCGAACATAGATTTTTTTTCTAGACATAATTACCCTTCACACGTGGGATGCCTGGTCCCAATTGATTGCTTCACACGTTTGTCTCGAGTTTATGTCCTTTTAGAGTAATACATATATACATATATAATATCATTCGTTCTCTTCAAATACCCTAAATGGAAGTCTGGTAGCTCTTCAAGATTAAATAATCATGGGCTCCAAGGACGAACGAGAAGCAGCTTTATCTCGCAAACTCCACGAACTTCGTTCAGTTTCCCAATCTAAAGCTGTAAAGTCTCCATGTTCATTCTAATTACAGTTCTTGGCTCCAATAGTTGATTATTGAATATCTCTTGCAAAGATGGATATTTCTTTAGAGCTTCTTATATAGATTGTTTTTAATCTTCTGACTGCTGATCTTATTGAGGATTTATGCGTAGATGGTTTTATTATCACTTTCAGGTACACAAAACATCAATAGTCGTAGAGGCTGCGAAGTATATTGAACAACTCAAAAAGAAAGTAGAAAAACTACATGAAGAAATCGCAAGTTCAAGCCAAACTATTTCATTACCCGTGGTAACTTCTAGTTTCATCTCCAAAACATAATATCATAGATCATATAATGCATATACAACATATGATTTGTAATCATAAAACATCAGGAAGCCACAGTAGAAACTCTTGATAAGGGTTTCCGAATTAACGTCTTCTCAGAAGAGGATTGCCCTGGTCTACTCGTCTCCATACTCGAAGCATTTGCAGAGCTTGGACTTGATGTGCGCGATGCTAATGTCTGTTGTTCAAATAAGTTTCACCTTCAAGCCATAGGCGAGGTAAGCGTTTACATGCTTTGATGGGTATTGTTATATGCGAATTGTGGTAGATGTTCTAGTAGAAGTCATATCATGTATCTACAAGTGGTGAATTATACACCACCAAATATTTTTTTGGGATGTACAAATCAACTTCTGT
The DNA here is from genome assembly GCA_018326465.1 of Flaveria floridana. NCBI lineage: Eukaryota > Viridiplantae > Streptophyta > Magnoliopsida > Asterales > Asteraceae > Flaveria > Flaveria floridana. Next base: position 6,743 of record BJCO01769183.1, on the reverse strand, counting down.
GTATTATAATGTTAGGAAAAACACATGGGCTTGTTCTTTTTAATTTTGTTATATACTTTTTTCCATTTGGTCTTTTTCATGAACATTTTTTATGTGCTACAAATTCATTTGTTCCCTTACATTGATGAATCATGATCTATTGATCAAATACTTATATAATATGTAAACTTTTGTAGAATGAGGAACATGTTGATGATATAGATGCTCAGGTAGTAAAACAAGCTGTTTTAAAAGCTATCAAGGACTGGAGTGACAGCAACGACGAAGATTAAGACTCAATATGCAAGAGTAATCGCAAATGATCGTGCGTACTCATCATAGAGTAATTTAGGAGAATGTGATCTACGTGAAGTTAGGGAAATTGTTTGGTTCTACAAATAAAGTTTGAATGCATAAAAGATTATCTGTTTGTGCCTTTGCTTTTTTCTCTTGGGGAAACGGTATATATCTATTGATTTGAATCTTGAGTTACACAGATGAGCATATTAAACACATTTCCGATCATGCAGCATCTTAGGACATCTACGACAAATAATGCGCCTAGCGGTGATCAAACCAAACAATTTTAAAGGTATTTAGCATCGACCAAAAATGAAATCTCAACAAGTTTGTATGAATTAAAACACTTGACAATATTAGCCTAAAACCGCCAAGAAACACTATGAATCTGGAACCCCAGTTTAAAGCTAAAGAAAAATTGTATTTTTAATACCTTTCTGCTTGTTACATGTGTCTCGGTATTTCTTGCTAGTTCCTAAAGATAGAAAAACAACAAATCACCAAGATTCATCCTTAACCATTTATTCATGAAACATAAATTATTTCAATTATAACATAGACCAAACTAATTGGAGCCCAAACACCGTTAGACCATATATTGTGAGCCTTTGTATGTTGTTGTTGCCGGTTGGCCGGTTGGCAATCTGGATCAAGCAAACACACTTGAACAAACGGTATATATGATCCAATCACAATTACCTGACTATATATTATTAAGAGTTAAGTGTATTTTTCATCCTGTAGTTTCATAAAAATTATTATTTAGATTCAAATGTTTAGATTTTATTGTTCACTAAAGTTATCATTTAAGTCCCTTTTATTACGCCAATTAAAATTGTTAAAAATTTTCATTAATTTGCAGTTATGATTTGACTTGACGATAGTCATTTGTTGTTTTGTCTTGTTAATAGCTTTTGATCTAGTAGTCATGTTACTTTTGTCCATTTTGCTAAATCATAGAATTAATTGGAGTGTCCCCTCTTGATACGCTTAAATACAATGGTTTTGTTGCACATCAAACTGCACTGAAAGTGAAATAAGACAAATTTGTTAACACGAGAAAACTTGATTGGGGAATCAGACGTACTTATCCCTTTTGCTTTTAATAAATTTTCTCAGTCCATATGTAGTGGACCTTTTGATGGGGATTCAGGGGTTCGTGCATAGTAATCTACCGGCCTCTAAGTCTCAAAATTTTATTTTTAATAGGGTTGCTTTTATTATCAAAACGGGTTTGTGACAAAACTTGTAACCCGTTTACCTGTTACTTTATTATAATCGTTTGTTTATGAAATTCTATATTACAAACAAATTACAAATGATGTGTCATGTCCATAATTTATATACTGTCAATGTCTTACTGCTCATTTGTTTGATTTTTATAATGAATTGTGTCTATGGTTATGATTCAAACAATTTGTCTCATATGATTTTTTCGTATATTCATATATTATTTTGTGGTGTATGCTGTATGAAGCTAGAAAGAAGTTAATTTTATGTAGTTTTCATTATTGGAGTCAAAGAGCAATAATGATTACCAAAAGAGATTAATTAAAGTAATAATTTTCATTAAAGTACCTCTAATGTAGGAAAGTTAATAGGAAAATTTACCAGTGTTAGTTAAGTATAGTTAAATGAATTCAAATAATAATTATAGTAAAAGCTTTTGATACAAATGGTAAAATTTGAACATTTGAGCTCACATGATTGATAACCCAAGGATTGTTCAGGGAATTATCAGTTTAGTAATTAACAAATAATAATCGCGGAACTATCAAAGTTTGTTGCTTGATTAATCAAACACGTACTAATGAACAAATCAATAATAGATGTAAGACTTTAAAAAATGGAAATCAAAGCAAGAATCAATATAACTATTAACACTTGTTTTTCATTAACTATTGACGAAGAATTACAATGATCAATGAATGCTTGATCTATTGCTAATGATCTAATGATGCAAATATATTGTTATGAATGCGATTGCGGCTGCTAGGGTTTGATTGATGTTTTATGGTGAGCAATCGACTACTTTAATTGTGTACCTAAGCCTTGTATTTATAGGCTTAGGGTTTACTGATTTGGAAACTATAACTTCCTTATCGGGATAAGGTTGTTATTCAGAGAATATTGTTATGACATTCTCTGACTAAAGTATAAGTCATCCGTAGATGTTGACTTTTACTTAGAGTTGACTTTTGTTGTTGTACTTTGGTGTACAAGTTGTTCCGCAGGGACTTGGTCTTCCGTAGGAGTTATTGTCCTTCCATAACAAGTTAGTTCTTCCGCAGTAGATTTCTTCTTCCGCATGAATACTTCTCTTCCGTAGTTGTTTCACTTGTTCATCCGCAGCAAGTTATTCTTGGTGAATTGCATAAACTTAGGAAGGGTGATCTTGTAAGACTTCCACAAGAGTTCCACGGAGTCCCTTGGATTGTTTCAGATGATCTACGGAAGAACATATTGTTCCTCCACAGATGTCTCGAACACTTCGTAACTTCCATGGAATTGGTCAAGTCTCATAATTTTTCCTGTAACATACATATAAATCACCATATAACATATGGGTTAACCTATATACTCAAGTTACATACATAATGTTAAGAGATTACACAAGATATTACAATGATTCATTTAAGAAACTAAACCTATACATATTTCTAGTCCTAACAATACTCTCCCTTAGATTTAGCTTCCATCAATCACTGCTTTAAAAATGAATATAATATATGTGTATATATGTATATGAGAATGAATATATTTGGTGTGTTAATTCTTGTGTTAATTAATGTATGTATTTGTCTATGTACGTATATATGTATGTGTGTATATATTCTAATTTATAGTTATTATTTGAAATTAGGGTAGGAAGTTTATAGGGTTATTAAGAAATGGATATTTACTTAGTTGAGATGAAATAACATGTGTGTATGTATATATATGAGAATGTATGTATTTGGTGTGTTATTGCTTGTGCTAATTCTTGAATTATCAGAGAAACAGATCATGCGGTAGGTCTTATGGGAGCGGCCCCGGTGGGAACGTGGCATCGGACCAATACCGAATGTGCCTTGACAACTCCCACCTCCACTTCATAGAGCAGATCAGCGGATGTTCTCACATGCTGATGTTGAGGAGATGATAGCAGCAAGACTAGCAAGTGAGTAAGAACAATAGTAGTCTCAGATGATGACTAATATGATGACACAAATATAGAGTCAAATCCAAAGCCAACTATAGAGCGCTTTGAAGAGAAGTGGTCATTCTCAACAAAATGATGATGAAGATGAAGAAGGTGGATCGTCAAACGTGTAGCCTTTTGATTTGATGTTTGTTATGAATATTTTAAAACAATTTGGACATTTGTCTTGTATGACTTGTTAACACTAGACAATAGTTAGTTTTTATGTTAACATTTGTAATTGTGATTTGTTTGATTGTTGTGATGGTATTGATGACTTTAAACAGCAAGTTTGGTACCTAGAAATACCTGAGTGAATTGCTGCAAATGCAGCAAAATATTAAAAAAACAGACGGTTTTTACGACGCATTTTCGTCGCAAAAAACACTTTGGTCAAAAACTTTGCGGTGAAAAAACGTCGCAAAAAAGATTCCAGATCAAAAAAATTGCGGCGATAAATCGCCGCAAAAAAGATTATTGAATTATTAATTTATAATTTTTTAATATTAAAAGAAAATTACAAAAAACATTTGCGGCGATATGTGTCGTCGCAAAAAACCTTTTTCAAGGAATTTCCTTTTTTTTTAAAAGGTGGGCCGCACATATCTTTCGTCGCAATAAACCTTCTGGCGACTATTTATTTACGGCGAATATATAACAACGAAATGATCGTCGCAATAAACATTTGTGATGAGTAAGTAACCTTTTGTGATGATATTTATCGCCGCAAAAAGTCTATTTTCTTGTAGTGTAGGATGGACTCCATCATAATCGACCAGGCAGTGTAGTTACTCGATGTTATCTTCGAGCCATGCAACTTGAACTTGCTTAGCTCTCGGACTGGTACGAGTGCTCCTTGTCATCTTCTTGCTAAAATACCATATGATCATAAAGCTAATTTTAATTTGTTCAGTCCTTAAAGGGTTATGCATTTTGATTCCATTCTTTTTTTTCTTACGAGTGAACAATGGTCAAAAACCAACAGCTTTGTTCATGACATACTACTCCTTTAGAATAAAACAAACTTTGTTATTTGCCTCCTTTAGTGAACTCCTAAAGCCATGTATTCCTTCCCCGCTCCCAAAATAAAATAAAACAAAACTATCATCACATTTTGATCTTTTTCCTTTGGATCACTCGACTGCTTAAACAAAATTACACAAATGTATTCACATATTCTGAACACACGCTCAAAATATAATCAATGAACCCTTCACAGGCTGTTGAGTATCAAAATATTAGAAGGACTAGATTGTAATAGTTGAATAGTATAGGGTGTATTTGGTTAGTTGTTAATCTCGTTGTACTTAAACAGACAGAATGAATCAAATGGTATCGATGATTTGAGTTTGAACTCCTCCTTCTCTAAGTGTTCTTCTTCTTCTTCTCTTTATCGATATTAATGTTCTTGATTATCAATTGTGTTCGTAACACAGACTCTGTATCTACATCTAAAATACATAATCGTGATTTACAACTATTTCCGCCATGGATTTCAATCTACCTGATCAAGCTATTGTTTTATCTTTTGGTTATACGAACACACAACTTGATTATTTAGACCGACGTTCACAAGTTATCACTTTAACACTCGCATCCCCATCACGTGGCGCAAACCTCAAACACACTATCTACTATTACTATATAATACATGAACAATGGCTATTATGGTAATTTCATGATTATTGTAAGACGCGCCTATTCTCCTTCTCCCTACCACTGTTACCCTGCAATCATCCAATCAGCACTATTTCCTCCCTGAATCCCATCGACAGCTGCATTCATCTCGCATTGAATCTCGCATTCAATCGTGATTTAAAGGCAGAGCATTCAATCGCAATCCAAACCCTACCATTGCAGAGGCCATCAATTGTCTATTACGAATTCCTTCGATTGACGATTACAAGCCCTTTCTCCTTTAATGGCGGGTCAATCATCAATCCTTTCGCCTTCAAGCCCTTTCTCCTTCCCTACACTCCTATTGCGAATTGAAGGAGCGAATTGAAGGGTTGTGGAACTAAAGCAGCGAATTGAAGGCTCCTCTTGTAGAAGACTATATAAGGCTCGACAAAACAACGAACGCTGAATAAAGATGTTGCTGATCAAGACGCGAGATGAAGAAGTCAAGCGAAACTGGATGTCACGCGAGAAGAAGAGGTCGCGCGAAAGGTTGATCCGCGCGAAAAGCATGTGTCGCGCGAGAACTTCTGTTTTAGTATAAATATGTAATTTTCGCTTTTGTTTAAATAGTTGTTCAGAATTGCTTACTTTTCACTTGTAATCGTTCTGTGCAATTCGCACAAGATTGTAATCTCATTGATTATCAATTGAAGTCATTTTGATCTATCATTTCTCTTCTTCCATTCTCAATTACATTCTGCATTCTTGAGATTGAGATCTTGGTTGTTGTTCTTTGGAATTGATTGAGTTTTACAATTGGTATCAGAGCATTTGGCTCTAGAACCAAGATTAGAAGACGTTTTTGGTTTATTTGACACATTCTTCATCTTGTTTATTCATTTGGTGACTTGAGAATTCGATATGGAGTGGTTTTGCCGCTGAAAATTCGAGGAAAGTGAACATTTGGACTGTTTGATTAAGTTTTAATCAAATTTGGACTTAAAATTGAAAGAAAACTGATTAATTTGAACTAAAATGAATCAAATTGGAAATAATCAGTTAATTTGAGGTGAAAAGTTGGTAAAATTTGCAAATTGGAAAACTGATTGTGTGAAAACGTTCTGGACTTTTCGCATGCGAAAACTGCATTTTCGCACAGGCAGTTATCCTGCTTTTCACGCGATTTCGCTTGGTGGATAAGTGAGAATCTCGCAAGATTTGGAAGCTCGCGCGAAAACTAGTATCGCGCGAAAGTGGTTGTCGCACGAAGTTGGTTCTCGCACGAAAAATCTGGTTTTTGATTTTCTGATCAACATGTCTTCATCAACACCTAATTTGAAGCATCTTACTGCATCTCTTCATGTTGATACTGAAATCGGCACTGGGAACAAGCCACCTAGACTTCTCAGCGAAGATGATTATGCTGATTGGGCTTACAGGTTCGAGAATAACGTTATCTATACTGAACCTAAGATGTGGAGGTCGACCAAGTATGGTCCTTATATTCCACTGTACAAGAATGATAAAGGGGAGATGGTTAAGAAACCAGAACACTTATGGGATGAAGACGATATGAAGAGATTAGAGCTTGATGACAAGGCATATGTTGCTATCACTATGGCCTTAACTACTGAAATCTCTCATAAGTTTAAGGAATTCAGAG
>BJCO01769182.1:0-13742 GCA_018326465.1 Flaveria floridana | reverse complement strand
AGATGCCTGGGTGTATGAACTGTATAGTTAGATAGGAGTGATGACGATCACTCAGCTTTGTGAACATCTTGTGGTGACGACCCTGGATGATTAATTGTAGATGTGATGACGATCATTCAGCTTTGTGAACATCTTGTGGTGACGACCCTGGATGATTAATTGTAGAAGTGATGACGATCATTCAGCTTTGTGAACATCTTGTGGTAATAACCCTAGATGATTAATTGGCATCCTACTGGATGAGAGATAGAAACTGGTAGTTGCTGGATGTGGGCAACCGACGTTTCTGGGTGTAAGTAACTGGTAGTTGCTGGATATGGGCAACCGACGTTACTACTTATGGGGAACTGGTAGTTGCTAGATGTGGGCAACTGACGTTCGGTGGAACGGGTCCAGTGGGACAAAGTAATGATAAAGTTGAATTTATAATATTGCCAATATAAATATAACTTTTGTGTGTGTGTAATGATGCTATTAATGTTTTAATAAAAAATTTAGAACTCACCAGTTTATCTGATGTTTTGAGTATGTTGTGTGTGCTAGGTAAGGAGGGATCCTCTAATATTAGAGAAAAGCAAGTGTGAGCTGAATGAGGACGCTATCCCGGAGTAGTTGCTGGCATAGGAGATAGGGCTAATACTGTAAATAGGGCAATGTATAATTAAATACAATTATATGTAAAATGTTTTCAATAGTTGGGTTAATATATAATATTGTTTAAAGTCTTCCGCTGTAAGTAGAAAGCTCTGATTTGTGTTTAAAAATATTAATCCAACTGCGTGACGTGCCTCCGGTGCCCTGTCGGGTTTAGGGCGTCACATAAGCTTAGGAGGGGGTTATTAATGGTGTAAATAGTGAGTTACAAGTCTTTAAAAATGGGGTTATGATTGGAATTTGAAATAAATATAAACTTAAATAAAATAAATAAATTAATGAATAATTACAAATTAAACTCTAAATTTATTACAACCCTAATTTTAATTTAATTAATTTATAAAATCTTTATAGACTTTACAAATCTCATAAAAACTTTGTAATTTGATATTATTTTAATTGAATATTTAAAATCTTATAAATATAAATAACCTTTTAAATTTTGTGAAATTTATTTTATAAATTATAAAATTAAATTAAATTAACTAAGTAACACATTTATTGCATTTGGAACACAAATTAAATATAATGACTAAATAATAAATTTGAGTTACAAGATTAACTCAAACGGATTCGAGTTTGAGTTTATAGTTTGAAAATGGGTCTAATGTTACATCAATAACCTCCTTCAAACAATTTTAAACAAGCATATGAAGCACTCCTACACATCGACGAAGTTCGGCATGTCTATTTGGCTCCCAACGCAACAACAATCGTTGTTTTTCCTCCCTGTCACCTCCCAACTCTATCAAGGTATAACCTTAATCTTCAATTTCTAGCAATTGAGTTTTCTTCTAACAAAGCGGTATCAATTCTTGATTGCAACCGGTTTTTTTCATTTGTTGATCTTGATTTCAAATTATGCTTTAACTTCAAAGAAAGATGATGAAAAGATTTGAAGGTACTGATGCTTTTGATTTATATGTTGAGTTATTTGGATTTTTTGATTTGATGAACTAAGTATCTAACTGTTTATATGATGATGAACTGGTTTGAAATAATGTAGGGGTTTAAGAAAGTAATTTGAACACCGGCTTTAAGAATTTGGGTTGGGACTCCACAGTTGATATACTATTGTTTTTAAGAATATTTTATGTTTGTTTCACTTTTATGTGTCTCTAATTTTATAAATTTTACAAGTAAATTAAAATTGTGTTAATTTGGATCCTAAGACAGATTAGATGGTCACAAAAGACGAACAGACAACAAGTATTGCAGTACAAACGCTTACTTTTCTTGGAGCGTGTAGCAACAACCAAGAATTTTAGGCCTGAATCTCTGCTAGGAAGTGATTTTGGCTGTGTTTACAAAGGTCGTTTGGATAGCACACGACCGGTGAATTGTATTTGAGGATTCGTGTAGAACCACATGCCTAATTTGACACTCGATAACTCGATATCATAGCATTATTAGTTAACATGACAATAACACAATCTTGTTCTAATTTGTATTTTAAGGGTTGTTTGGATCTACTTTTTAAGGTACTTCTATAATATTTAATAATAATAATAATAATAATATAATAGTGTGGACCATTCACGAAATAAATGTATAAAATGGCCAAAAGGATGGTTCTTTTGAAAATAGAGATACGTGTTGTGAGATGGGAGGTCTCTTAATTATGTCTGAATCAATTCTGTTCACAATATCATCTATAACTAAATTGACCTCTACATTATCATAAGTAGATGATCTCAACCACTAAGATAGACTTCATCTCACTATCCTCCAACTGTTCCCTTGATCAAAGTTAGCTATTAAGTAAAAATATAAACTTTTGTTTGGGCCCCCTAAATACTATAGGGACTCATTTATACACACATACACTAAAGAGCTCAACCAGTCTTGAGCTTACTGGATTTCGACTACAATTTCATTTGTTCATTTCCACAGTTGAGTTAAATTGCAAGGTCAAGAACTCACAAGTATACTAGAGATTCACCCACCCCAGAAAGCAGGGGCAAGTGCATATGAACATAAGCTCCTTTCAGCAAGTGTTAAATTATATTTTACATACAATAATAATAATAATAATAAATTAGATGCCAACTTCATTATTCTATACATCATCAGGTTTACAAAAATCGTTTACATCAAAATCTAAGAAAATTATAGATGTGTTGTCCTTTGTACGCTGTGATCTAGCCTCCCGCAACAAAGCTTCTGCAATTTTGTCTGCTGAACCATGTCCAGAACTTGCAGTGCTTCTCTCTCTTTCCTGCAGGAAAAAGGAACCAGGTTATATGTGACTTTGACAGGAACCATAATTGCCTTCGGATGAATGTGTAACCTGATGAACGATTTGGACGGCCTTCTTAGGATTAACAACGTCCCAAAACCCATCACTGCATCCAATTCAAATCATTTTAGCATGGGGCAAGTCAAGGCACTATGAGCTAGTTTTAGTTTTTATATAAACCCAAGTAGATTAACACAAACTTCATAGTATGCAAAAGGAAAGAGGCACATAAGCTAGTTCCAATTTTATTTCCAATAATCGTTTAACAGCTAGACTGATAGATTTTCATTCTTTCAAGCATACAGTTTATTGGGATGCAATAAGTAGGTCAAATGGACATTGTCGGTTTGGTGACCAGAGTTACCATATCTACCTATGAGTAAACTAAGTTCATGGAGCGATTAGTATAAGAGATGCTTAGTGCAATCAGTGCATCATTAGCTTGCTCCATTCTACACCAATTGTGGTCTAAGAGTCGATACCAGTGACCTAGTCAGGGAAGGTGAGCTTTGAACAGAGGCTATGAAGAAGAGACAAAGAACTTGCAATTGTTTTTCATTGTTAGTTCTTGAAGTCCAACTATTAGATGGTTACAATGAGAAGACACCAAGCCCCTAAGAACATTCTTGTCTCATCATGAACCACGTAGGAGGTCTAATAAAACTATATCCTGAATGAACGTCATGGACCAAAAGCCAAACAATGCAGCGAGTTCCTTCAGATATCATGTGAAGCAACGTGAAATGTCCTTCACACTTTGCAAATAATTATAGAAAAAAGGGGCCAGATCACCCTGCCAGATGCCTATAGAGCAAAACATCTGCCTGGTGATCTCTAGCCCTAATTTTTATGTATATGACTGTTTTAAAGATTTGATACCCATCTCGAGGATTATGACAAGCACGATAAAGCTAGAAGTGCATTGGCTTAATGATTGGGATAGCAGAGTGGAAGGCACTACAAGCAAAACAGACTCCCTTTAAAGTCACCCTGTGAAGACAGACATTCAGGTCCGCAGGTGCCTTTCTTGATGGAAAGAAAGAAATGCAAACCTATAACTTCTTGTGAAAATCCTGAATCAATAAAAAATGGGTTCAACAAGCCCTCTGCTACACAGATATAACCAATTTGTGTGGTTCAATGGATCCACGGATTAGACCCTTCACCCGTAAGAGTGTCTCGGTTGCTACTTATTCAGCTCCTTAGTAAAGGGACCCCAAGCCAGCAGATCTTGCCCCTCTGTCATGCCATCCTATTATACATGGGGGCAGATGGTCTAGCTACCCAACTGTAGCCACTGTACCTCCTTAGCCATTAGGCAGTAGGGCCAATACCGAAGTATGAGGACCTTGCTGACTTGGCTCAGCTACAATATCTAGCCCCTTTCTCAAGTTCAGTCACAGGATACCGATACAGATGTAATCAGACAGGTAGTTTGTGGATAAACCGAACGATTCTAGTTAAGAAATGCACATTATCCAGTGTTGTAAAAATCGGCCTAGGCGGCCGATTAATCGCTAGGCGGCCTAGGCCCTTGTAGATTAATGCTAGTCGGAGCAATTAATCGGTAATCGGACCTAGGCGGGATTAATCTGTATTAATCGGTTGTAATCGGTGTAATCGGCCTAGGCGGTCAAAGCCGGTCAACGGCTTCAATTTGGGTTTTAAAACCTAAAATCTTACGGTCTTAGGCATTTCAACCACAGCCTCCACTTCGAATCTTGAGACCACCCCTTCGGAGACCACCCCTCCCGGCGACCACCCCTCCGGCGACCAAGCTCCTTCCCGGCGACCAAGCTCCTTCCCGGCGACCAGCCTCCTGTTCATCGGCGACCACGAACCGCGAGCAGCTCCACCCTACTATGTTTTAATTTTTATATTTTGAACTATGTGATCTTTGAAGTACTTGATGGTTAATTTTATGTTTAATTATTTATGTTTGAAGTGTACTAATCTTAAGTATATATATAATTTCTAAAAAGTACATATAAAATTTCCAAATCAATTAATCCCGATTAATCCAGATTAATCCCTAGTCTCTACCTCACCGCCCGACTAGCGCCTAGCGATTTTTACAACATTGACATTATCCATAACTTTCTTTTAGTAGTGAATGAGATTCTTGAATGTGTGTGTCTACCACCATCTTTGTTTCCACAAGACTCTGATCATAGACCTTTTGGCCATTTATCCCATCAAATCTCAAAGGACCACAAGGGTCTTAAAAATAAAACAATTACAAAGATTCGATCTGGTAAGGTGCTAGATCATAACGACTCAGATCGTAACAGGTTGTCTAAAAAAGGTTCAATTTGGATTAGGTCAAAACAGGTCTGACCAAAATAGATTCAAGTCAAAATGTATCGTTTGGCAAAAAGTTTCTTAGCTATTAAAATTATCAAAATAATAAACCTCCGTGAATTTTTCATGTGCACCTAGGAATTCATTTCAAATCATAAGTCCAACTCATCAGCACCTTCTATTTTGTTACTGCTACTGTTCATGAATCATATACCCTTGTGACATTGTGGCTGTGATATTCACTCTTAAAACTTGTTTTTATATTGACCTGAGATTCTATATCCCATCAAATCTCAAAGAACCCCAAGGGTCTTACTTATATGGAGAAAGAAGACAATCCAAGGGGGAGGGGGTTCTTATGGTTATGGGAAAAGTAAAAATAGGAAGGTGTGGTGGTGGGCAGGATAAGGAATGGGAAGAAAAAGCTTGGTGGGATTGTAGAAGCTACATCAGCTTTCCACCATGAGTCCTGTATATGGCAATTCGGTTGCATTTAGATTACACTTTAACTGACTTGCAACTTGTTCAAAACCTGCTTTCTCTTAAACTAATATCTTTTTTACCTCTTAAATTTATTTTACATCAATCCTATCATGCTAATCTACTAGTAGTAATAAAAAGAGGCAGGGATATACCACAGCTAGAATAATCATACTTATCAAATTATAGACTAGTAACACACCCACACAAACTAATTAATAAATAGCATCAAAATTTCATGTTAGAAAAGAAGAAACTAGCATCACATGAGGCATGCCACTATAGAGAGTAAAATAAACAGTTTACCTAGCCATTATAGCAAAATCACGGCTTTCTGAATTCATGTACACGACCTGACTTATGTAAGGTTCAGAACTGAATCGAGCATCCTGCTGCTTAAGAAACTTGTCTCCCAGCATTCTTGCAAGGTTTAACCCTGAACATGTATCCGAATAAGCTGATTGAATTTAAAAAAAAAACAGCTGAAACTTGAAAATAGGTATTCATTTATAACAAACCCTCAATTACCACATAGTCGTGTTTCCCCGTCCTTGAGTGGTTCTCCAGCTGCTGCCATCCGCAGTCTTTCGGTATGGCTGGATATGCGATGGTCTTCTGACATCTTAATTGGTCGCCCTTCGATACTGCAAAAGAAATATCAAACCTCAAAGTTCACATACCTACCAACACGACTTCATCACTTACTTTTAATGGCCAAATGACCCAAAGCAACCCCTACCAAATATGATTTCAACACTTACTTTTTTTGTAAAGAAGTAGTCATCTTTATGTTTGCTGAATGGATGGAGTCTATACAGAAACTAGCATAGTCCAGTGCAGGCAAAACTACTAACATGACTATTATGCATGACAGATCAGAAGCAAAATACAAAAATAAAAGAATACTACACAAAAGGAGAAGAAAAGAATCCATGGAACCAAGACATTCAGCACAACAAGATCAAAATATTAAAAGCATTATAAAACGATACCAGAGTCAACACACGTGTACTAAGTCACATGGTCTAAGAGGAGAATATCAGACTCAAAAATAACCATTTATCTAGCATAGGATAAAACTTGCTTAGAGAAGATGATTCCACAGGGCCCAGGTCCAGATTCTTATATTGGAGGAGAAATTGGTCGCCATAAAATAAACGACTCATTGGTTTAAAGGTGCAAGAATTCTCGCCTACTGGATAAACAACATTCTAGAAAATATTGGTAAAGAACGATGCATTTGGAAATCATCAGGGAACTCAGCACTGAACAAAACAAATCATCAACAATGAAAAAGTGTGAGCACAGCACATACTTTGCAATACACGTTGAATCCCCAACATTTGCACATTGAGCAAAGTAATTGTCTTGCCCATCACCCCAGATTAGAAGCACTGTTGCAGTACAACCCTGAAAACAGAATGATTAGCACACAACATAATCTAATTCATGTGTCAAGGGCATTGCCCTTCTATCAAATTAAGATCAAAGTGAACAGTGCTTTGTAAATTAACTCTATGATGAAAATATTATTACTTTTAGCATCAGTTTCTAATGAACTCCTCAAATAGGAGCCAGGGATACTACTAAATACATAAGAACAATTTCTAATCAATATTTGATCCTAATACTCGAAGATGCTGTGTGGATAAAAAGTACATATTTCCTCGCCTAATTACCTAATTCACAGTAAAATACTGACAGTCAGCCTTTACAAGAAAATTACCAACTCCAATGGACTTTTTATCTATTCCCTTCATGCCTTCCACACTAATGTTCCTCATCTACATATATGCAATTGAAATGAAAGCTCTACAGCGTGACACTTGCAAATTCACACAATAAAGTCCATTAACAATAAACAAAAGGGGAAGACATTGAGTAGTAAATAGTTAAGTTTGTATCTCATCATACCATGTTTGATCTCAAGTTAAGTCATCATCTAATCATAAGGCATGGACTTAAAACATCTATAAGGTGCGCAGGGTGCTCATCATAAAACAAGACAGTTTACTAGAAAAACACTAGTCATACAGAGAAGAAAGTTAGAATTTATAAACAGAACAAAAGAGAGGGGAAACCTCGTATAAGTGGTCCAAATGCGCTTCTATTTGAGAAAATGCTTCTCTAAGAACATCTGAAGCATCACAGTGTGAAAAAACCTTCTCCCTTCTAAATGCATCTGATAAGATTCTAGTAACCATCTCAGGCAATAATCTGCAGACAGAATTTGTTCAAAACAGCTAAGAATACACTGAGATTACAACACTCCATCAATGTGTCAAAAAGCTTAGATATATATCGTGAGATATGATAATACTTGATTAATTCATACGTGTACGGCGTATATGAAAATTTACAATTTACAATACCAAGCCACGGCACAATGGAAAAGGACTTTGAAAGTCAAGTAGGTCAATTTAAATTATGGTTTATCCCTAGCAGATCAAACGGGCCAAATGAAAAGAAAAGGTTAGTTAAAAGGAAACAGGTCAAATGAGAAGAACACCGTTTCAATAGAATGAATTGAGGGTACTAATTTCCTCTCTGGAGATGAGGCTACCCATTGATTGACATTTATCGTCAAATAAGTAACCATTCCATGACTGAGAAGCCTGAATTAATGAAAGTTGCCCAAAGTGTTCAAATCAATGCTTGCAACCTCCCAAATCATTTTATTTTATCTAATTAAATTATTATATATTGTAATAACTATTTATAAGAGGATAACGAAAATATGATTGCAGGTCAAGCTAACCCTCCCTGTTGCGTTCCAACCCTTACTAAAACCCACTTGTTTCAACCCAAACTCATATTAACTTGTTTCAGAACCTGCCTAGCCCACCCCTTTTTGCCACATTTACACCCTATGCAACATTAGCTCTGGTACCAGAGAAGTAGTAGTAGTGGCAAGCATGGAAAAAAAGAAAGTAGCTGCCATTCATATCTTCTACGGTCCGGTTAAAGTTAATTCAGTTTCAGTTAAGTCAGTTTTGGCTCACATTCTGGTTCTGTTTCGATTTATTTATTGCCCAAAAAATTTAGATTTGGGCCCAAGTTCAACAAACACAATCAAGCCTTATTTTGGATTTGTAAAAAAGCAAGTTGGTAGAAATGTGGACAATAATATAGTTACCAATTACCAAATAAACTACTTGGTGCTAATACTATAAAAATATACTGAAAATTAAAGGAATACAAACTTGCTGGCAGATGAGGCAGCAGCCACTCCACCATGTCCATCACATATGCCAAACAGTCCAAACTGAAAAAAAAGGAAACACATTGTATATCACTAGCAATTCTAATAATAAGCATAAGCTTAAAGCAGTGAGTAGAAGAATTAGGGCACCTGATCAGCCCCAGACAAAGGCCAATGGTAATACCATACATCTTCCATTGGTAGTTTCTTCCCACCTCTGCGTGCACACATTGGATCTGACGCTACTCCAATTCCGAATGGGAGCTTTTTACTAAATTGTGATGTAATTTGAACCTGCAAAATTATTAAAAAACTTACCGACTTTTAAATAAATGTGAGAGTAAGCTTTGAATGAAGCTTAGGGAAGGGAACTATTTCACATGATAAAGATATATAAGAGTACGGCCACTTCCATTCTCCCACTTATGCTATTTTATTAAAAAAACAAGAGTGTGATGATGTGAATGCGCATACTGAATAGGCATAGTAAAAAATAAGAATGATTGCAAGAAGGTGAGAACAGTGGGACTGCCTTGGAAATACCATTAAAACCAAAAATGTTAAGATCATCAAAACAAGATCCAAGTTGGCATATCGACTCACAGATATCGTTGAAGCTGTGCCGAGAGTGATTATGTCTCCACTACTCAGCTCAACCGGATCACCCCACTGTCTACTTCCAGTTTGAGGATGGTGGACTGCCTCGGAATTTAAGAGAGTTCCATTCAAGCTACCCATGTCAACTAGCTCCCATTTCAACTTCTGCAATCATTATGAAAATAAAATTGGTGATTCAACCTTAACACAAGATAAAGGAAGTAATAAGATATAGTGGCATAGCACTAGACCCTTACATTCATGTTCCAATTGATCATGGCATGCTTTCCTGATACTTCTGAATCTACAACTAATACATCACTGGGGGCAACTCTTCCAAGAGTAAATGGGAGCTTAGACTTGTTTGTTGATTGAACATAGTAACGTGTGCCACATGAAGGACCAGAAATAACCTCCAAATTAAGGATGCTTCCTGCACTTCTAACAGAAATATTTGATCACACGTCTTTCAAATTCAACCAAGAAGAAAGAAGGGACTTAAAAACTTATTCAACATGCAAGGGAAGGAAAATTACTTTCATCTGCAGAAGATTTGGAAATAAACTGCTTGGAACTATCATTAATTTTTGAATTGTAACTTGAATCAGCCTTTGCATCATGATGCTGTTCTGCAGCAGGACGCTTCAGAGTTTGACCAACCACAAGACCCTCAGAATGATTAGATATGTCGAGCATAAGACTGTCACCTGGAAAGAGTATATGAAGATCAATTCTATGTACTGTCAAAAACTTTACTCATCACAAGTATAAAATGATACATGCTATACCATGGGTTTGAGGTGAGCTGAGATGCCCATCAGCTTGATTACATGAACCTTCAGAAGCGCCATTTCCAGAATGATCAGAGATGTTGCTCTCCAAATCTTGAGAAACAAGAGGTCGTTCTACGTCTTCATTGACCTAAATAGGATATCAGACCATGCAAGCAACATAAATAAAACAATGTAGAGGTAGCAGAGACATATATTTCATGAAAACAAGTTTAGATGAGAAGTCTTGCAGTGTTCAAAATGTAATTGCTCAAAAGAACCACAATGTAGATAGCCTGTTGGCAGGGTTATACAATCCTCTAGTATCCTACTTTACTTGAAGTAGATTTATCATGGACAGGTAAAAATAAAGAACGCCTATGATATGTAGATATAAAATTCAAACTAGCATGCTTTGCAGGTTAGAATAAGCTAAAATTCAAACTGGCGCGTTTTTCACTGTTAGCATACGTTCCCCATCCCCAGGCCTACCTATTTAACTAAAAATCACAAATAAATAATGACAAGGCCACGGGCTAAATCCATCACAAAATTGTGTCAACTGTCAACTGTGTTCCAACAACCTTCCCCCGAAAAAAATACAAACGGCCATGGCACAAAGACTCTACATGTTTGTGGAATTCTATCCAATTCACTCTACAAACACCAATCCTCCAGAGTACATGACATGGCCACCTCTTTGCCAATCCTTGGCTGAACATTCTTATTCATTAATCAATATATGATCTCAACGAGAGCCATAGAGCTTGCTTTCACCCTCAAGAAGGGTTTAATACTCTTTCTACTATTGGGTTGAAAGGATCCACAACATATCTATCTTTTTACATCTCTACTCTAACGACAATACTCTTTCATAAATGTTGGTTTGTATTGATAACATTGCTACCATAAAAACCAAACAACTATTAATCAAGTTGCATGGTGTTTAGGTGTTGCTTTTGCGATCTTAGCCTAAGTCGTTAATGCTTTTCAATATGTCACCCTATCTTGCCCTAATATAGTGTACCATTTATGTTATGAACTTATGCATGCTCCAAATATAACGATTGGTTTGCAGTCAAACGAATTTTGTTTTTAGCCGTGCCCCCAGACTCAATCTTCATTAAAGCCTATGCCTATTAGCAAAACAGGAAGATGGAAATGGTTCCCAAAAGGCTTTTAGATGCAAACTAGGTTGACAGTGTAGATGATTTCATCGGTCCACTAGCAGTTTTATAGTTTACATGGGTGCTAACCTTCATGGCAACCCGTAAACAACAAAAAATGTTCTAGATCCCCTAACGAATCAGAGTACAACACACTTGTTGATAGTTGCTCAACTTAATTACTAATTAGGCTCTTCTTCTACAGTTTTCTAATGTTCTGATCTTGGAGCAACACACTTGTTTCAAAAGAAGATATCTGAATCAAATTCATTTCTACTCACAATCAGATTGCAAATTTTTTACTAATCTGCTATGAACTACTGGACAGTCCATCATCAGGTCGTTCTGCGACGTGTTATAAGGGGTGGTCTTGGACTAAATATTATCATATATTTATTAGATATATAAAGGGGACCTAAGTGTTTCTTGGTATCCTACCTTAGATTTGATGTTTTCCTTAACTTGTGATTGTAATCAATTGTATTTTGGTAGAATGACATATCGTAAGGATGAACTAACGGTCATAGCCAATCACTTGTTTAAGGTTTAACAGACTTGGGTTTCTATTTCAAGATTGAAAAATTAATGATTTAGTTTCACTCCCCCCCCTCATTTAGAAAACAAAACTGCATATATATGTGTAATGCAAGATTAGTTTAATCTTAGTAATGTTTATTTCCTTAAACTTCCAAAAGGACACAATAAGATCCAACTTCACTCGCCATGTTATATTAAGGTGTTCATTCCTTAAACTTAACAATCCAAACTACTTCCAAAGTTGTTCAGAAAAATTACACCTAAAGAAATGCATAGAATGTAGGAAAATACATGTATTCGTTCTCTAAAAAAGATCTATTCATTAAAGTTCGTTCTTTCTTTCATTTCTCTTCGCCTGGAAAACAGACAGATGAATATTACTAACAGCAGAGTGTGAAGTATGCTCAATTAAACCAAATGAGTTCTCTTTCTTAAGCATGTCATTACATGCACTCTTGCAGTTAATATTAAGATCACTAGTCTGACTAACGCAATTTAGAAAATTTTGGGCAAGGATTCGGATGTGCTCTCCGACTCTTCTACAAAACCTTGTTCATAAATCTAAAAAATGCGCTTACACAGCCAATAACAAATATCAACATTAAAAAAACCTAAAATCGAATTCATTTATACAATCACACACACAATCCGTTTTCAAAAACCAAGTCGCAAGCAAAGAGGAACAAAAACCCTAAAAAAGAAACAAAAACTAATCAACATAAAATCACACAACAAGTAATGCAATCGATCAATAAGCAAGCGATGAAAACGAAACAAAAGGAGAAGAGAAAAAACGTACATCGGAGGAGGCGGTGGCCTTGATGGTGTGAGAACGGAGATTGCGGGAGAAGAATCGCCATGGTTTGCAGGCGATGAGGATGATGAGGAGGAGGAGGACCATGAGGAGGAGGAGGAGGAGGTAAGATAGTAGTCCGACGTCGTTGGTGGCAATGCCATCTACCACCGCCATGATCGGCTGCATCGCCATCGATTTGCGTTGAGATGTGTCTCTCTGTTTGTGTTGGGGGAGAGAGAGAACCGAGCCCAACACCCCCTTACCCTGGGCACAGGCCTCTCGCGGTATCGACAACTTCGCTTTTATATGATCCCACTAAAATACACCTATGCCTCCACTATTGTGATTTTTCTTAGACCCTTAAAAGCTACCAAATAGCACCTTACTCACGTTTGACGTTGATGAGCGTGTCATTCCTGATGAGCGTGTCATTCCTGATGAGCGTGTCGTTCCTGATGAGCGTGTCGTTCCTGACGAGCGTGCGTTGCGTTCGATGTCTAGGGTTTGAGGTGAGTCTGACACCAGCCGGTCAATGAGTCTGGACTACCCATTATTTAAACTTATTGTAGTTTAATAGTGTTTGTTGTGCATATAATCATGTCATACTCATGAGGTTGGGGGGTTTGAGTCTTATGGTGAAGGGTTGTGTAAATTTAAAAGAATGATTAGATGGTGGTGTGTCGTTTGACTCAAACCCCTAATCTCATAAGAAAGTGCATGATATGTGCCCAACCTAGTCACCAATTCAATCATATGCCCTTGCCTTGTGCAATGTGGGCTATTGCTGCATATGTTTTCTATTATTTATTTGTTTTATTATTGTTATTTCCCTATATATTTAAAAACCAACTTCAATTAATAGTAAATGAATAGTATCAACAGTACCACACCGCTTCTCCTTCTGCTCCATCGTCACCCTCGCTGCCGCCACCGCCGGTCGCTGCCGCCACCACCGCTCGCTGCCGCCACTGCCGCTCGCTGCCGCCACCGTCGCTCGCTG
>BJCO01769180.1:0-14526 GCA_018326465.1 Flaveria floridana | reverse complement strand
CGAATCATACCCTTCCAAGGTGAGACCTTCAACATAACCCGGTCACCCACCTGGAACTCAATCGGTCTGCGTCGTTTATCAGCATACGACTTCTGTCTATCTTTGGCTGCCTTCATGAAGGCTTTAATCCTTTCCAACTTCTCAGTCATAGCCGCGACCACTTCGACGCTCCCTAACTCTTTATGGCCGATATCACCCTAACAAACAGGTGTTCTACATCTCCTACCGTATAGCATCTAATAATGTGGCATACCAATACTGGCATGATAATTGTTGTTGTATGAGAACTCAGCTAACGGTAAGTGGTCATCCCAACTTCCTCCAAAATCAATAAAACATGCCCGAAGCATATCCTACAACGTTTGAATGGTCCTTTCTGACTGACCATCAGTCTGGGGATGGTAAGCCGTGCTAATGTGTAACCTCGTCCCCATCACATCGTGGAATTTCATCCAAAATTTGGATGTGAACCGGGTGTCACGATCAGAAACAATAGACACCGGCACACCATGACGAGTTACAATTTCCTTAATGAAAAGATCCGCCAACCTCTCGGATGAATATGTCTCGCGGATCGGTAGAAAGTGAGCACTCTTCGTCAGACGATCAACAATCACCCATATAGCATCATACCATTTCAGGATATGTGGTAGCTTCGTAATGAAATCCATGGTGATGTGCTCCCACTTCCATTCCGGTATATCCAACGGTTGGATCTTTCCATACGGCTTTTGGTGCTCGGCCTTCACCTGTAAACAAGTAAGGCATTTACTCAATACTCCACCACATCACGCCTCATTCTCGGCCACCAATAATCTTTCTTCATGTCCTAATACATCTTTGTAGCACCGAGATGAATAGAGTATCGAGTCTTATGAGCTTCATCCATAATCACCCGTTAAAGGAACTAAGCTTTGTGCTAAATTCAAAGATAAAGTAAACAAATAAAGCTAAATTATAGTTATAGAACGAGTTCTATATTTGTTAAAGAAGCCTTACCCTAATGTAGGTGCTAACTTAAAGTTTATGTGATGTTAAACTATGATAAAGCGTATGTTTATAATAAAGTTCGCTAAAATAAACCTATAACTCATTCAGCGTCACTGACTTTTTGTATGCATATTAGATTGACAGGTATGCTATAGATTTTGGAATGAGCTTGGCATGCATAGGGAGGCTACCTGGCACATGGTCGAGACCGG
This sequence comes from Flaveria floridana, assembly GCA_018326465.1. Taxonomy (NCBI): domain Eukaryota; kingdom Viridiplantae; phylum Streptophyta; class Magnoliopsida; order Asterales; family Asteraceae; genus Flaveria; species Flaveria floridana. The sequence continues at coordinate 13,324 of BJCO01769180.1, read as the reverse complement.
CATCCTGGCATAGATTTTTTGATTGATAACTATAGTTATCTTTTTTATGTAAATGTTTAACTAATGACAATTTTGTATGTTCCGCTATGTATATTAATGAAATTTGTTGTTCGAGAACTTGTGTTTCTGATGTCCAAATCCAACTGTGAGGTTTCCTGGAATAGGGCCTTACAGCATGTAACAAAACTACCTTTTGTTGGTCAGATATGAGTGTCCATCCTTTAGCACCATCATTTATATGTAAACATTTTCTTAGCTCGTCTAGAAACCACTCCCAACTATCATTGTTCTCACCTTCAACTACCGCCCAGGCTAGAAGATACATTTGGTCATTCGCATCCCTTCCTATGGCAGCCAACAACATACCTCCTAGAAATGTTTTCAAGAAACAACCATCAAGACATAAAACCTTCATACAACCAACGAAAAAACCCATCTTAACTCCATCAAAACACAAAAAAATTCTATAAAATGTTTCACATGTAGAACTTGTATCTACAATAATGAACCCTGGTGGGGTGGTTAAGAGCTCAAATCTAAACATGGATTTGCATTATTTAAAGCTACCATGTATGAACCAATTTTGATGTAGTGATCTTTTATTGATCCATAAAGCTTTTATTTGCACAGCGCTTAGCCTTATAAGCTAACCAATTACCTATTACCACCATATATTTCTCTTTCACAACTTGTTGGATCCCCTTAGCAGGAAAGTGTGCCTTAGCTTTAAATATTGGTAAGAACTCAGTAGCTATAAAATCAGCAGTCAATTGTCTATTCCTTGACATAATCCTTTGGAAAGTGTGCTTGTTTTTTACATTTTGAACCATATAACATTCTTTACCCTTATGAAATAAACAAAACAGATTGAAAGGACACCCTTTCACACGTCTAACACCTACATGACCTTGTGTGTTCTTATCACTAATTGAAATGTATATAGGTTCCTACCATTTAAAACAGATACTTTCTAACAGCTTCTTTAAAATCATCCCTTAAAGGGAACCTTATGCCAATAACCCAAGTAAACTTCTTCCACTCAGTTTGGTCATCTATAACTGGAACATCTTCTTTGTACTTCTTCCCTTGGATGTCATCATCTTCACTTTCCCCACTTCTTACCTCGGATGTCATCATCTTCACTTTGCCTAGGTATGTTAGCATCACATTAGAATCCTCATAACTTCTATATGCTTCTAAATGTGAGCCCTCTACATCAACCAAATTACCTTGTGGACCAACCCTCCTCAAGAAATTTCTTCTTTGATTCAATATCATCCTTACTACCTTTTTTAATTGCAGCAGCGGACTCACTCCATTCATCATCATCTTTGTCTAACCCACAACTAACTACTTCATATCAAACCCTTCTCATCTAAACCCTTATAATTTGAACCCTCCTCATCTGAAGCCTACTCAAATGGACCAACCACTAACTACTACATTAACTGTTTGTGTTGCTTGGGATAGTATTAACATTCTAGATTTCAACTTAGTGTACCTCCTATCATCTGAAGTAGGGTTCAAATAAGCTAGTAGTTGACTATAAGGGGTAATGGGCTGGGCTTGAGGTGATATGGACTGGTTACTGGACTAGGCTTAAGGACTAGTGCGGTGGTACTAGGTTTGCTTATTGGTCCCTCTTTGATGTATACATCAATAATCTGAGTGGCATTCATACTGACATTGATCATCAAGTCAAGAGTATCTTTATCACTAAGTAATTACTAACACTAGCATTCAAGGAATACATGTGAAAATCTTTAGATTTATAAGAACTAGTCTCTATAACATAGTCTACTAACTCAAAGTAAGAAATTTTATCAATGTCTACCTTAAGCAATTTCGATTCACCACCAACATACCTATGTTTGGGAGAATTAACATCTAAACAAAGCTTCACTGAGTTGATTTCTTCCATTCGATTCAAGACAAGAAAACCATAGTCTAAATCGAATCGTATATGCTGATCGGATGCACTCATTTAAGCATTAACTTGATGTTTTTCAACGAGATTAGGGAGTTTAGGGATTCAAGTTGATTTTTAAAGAGAGATTTTCACAAGATTTATGATGTATTAGGAGCAAGTGACACTTTTTATATTTTCTTTTTGCCAAATCAGCATGCCATGTTAGCAAGAAAGTAACGGTGTTAAGTTTCAGTTAGTGAGAGATTCTTGTAAGAATATAAGTTCAAAGTTATGAGTGCCGGTAAACATTTGCTGAGTTGATATTAATGCCAGCCAATTATAGTCGCCTAATTTTGTTTGAGTTATTAATTAAATCCAATATCCCTATTTTATTTGAGTGATTATATTAGCAATTAATTGTTTGAGTCATTGGCTTTGTTTATGGTTATGGAGTGGGTTTTGATGGTTGTGGATAAGTTGATCAGAACAATTATATTCATCGAAGAAGTTATATCGCCGAATAAAATGACTCAAGAGTCGCTAGGAAAGTTGACTAGAGTGAAGAAACGAGTAAGTGGGTGGGTTCCAGGATAGGGGTGTGTGTTGTACGCAGGATGGGGGTTTATGATGGTTGTGTTGGCTGTTGGAGATGGGAGTGTGTGGTGGTGGAGATTGTCGGAGATGAGGGTGTGTGGTAGGGGTGGTGGCTGCTGGATATGGGGGTGGGTGGGTGGTGGTGGTGGTTTCTTGCAGAGAAAGGTGAGAAAGAAAGTGGGTGTGTAGGATGGGGGTAGGGTGAGTGGGTTCATATACTAATTTAATAATAAAAATAGTGGTAGGTTATTAATATTTATTAAGTTTTTTTATAATTGAAGGGTAAAATGGTACTTTTACACCTACCTAACATGACATATTAATGGACGTTTAACCCAATGACTAAATGTGATACATTTTTTCAAACATTTGGACTAAACGTGTAATTTTTTAAAACTAGGAACGAAATGTGAAATTTAGGCAAAAGTTGGGGACTTCCGTGTAATTTAATCTAATTTTTGGTTACGTTCTTCTATAAGTTTTTTTTAGATTAACTCGAATCAAATATAATATATTTCTAAAAGATTTTCACAACCACGACATGTTTTTTGAAATTTTAAGTATACCGTTGTGACTTTATCATTTCTAAAACGTTTCTATATACATTTTATTTTAAATGGAGCCCTGACAACGTATAAATCTCAAGGGTCAAGTATAATATTTTTTTGATGGCAACCTGATATTTTTTTTCAAATATACATTTAAGACATTTTGATTTTTAACCTAGGTTTTGCTAAATTTTATTCAAAACTAAACCATCACAACATCATGTAAGTATGTATACATGTCTTTTATTCTTTTTGTCCTATAACGTATGGTCAAGTATGGTTTTTTTCAAATGGGAGAATGAACAAAGAGAGAGTAAAAAAAAGAGTTCCTAGATCCCATCTGTTGACTGAAGATACAACATCTACTTCCTTAGATGCAATTATCTAAGATGATGACATGCCCCTTTCATCTGTCATATCTGTAAAGAAGGTTGAGCCAAAGAAAGTAAACAAAGCAAGAGTGGTGGATCAAGCAGTTGAAGAGAGTTTGATAAAAGGAAAGGAACATAAATTATTGCTGCTACATACATTTAGGAGATGGATAACTATGGAGTTAAGAGAGCGAATGGAGTCATCAATTACTATGACTCTGAGAATGAGATCTTTGATCTGCCTCTAGAAATCTTAGATTGTGGAAGGACTTAGAATCTTTAGAGCTAGCAATGAAAAGACTCGATACTTGCTACGGGTTCCGGCTTCTGTTGTTGATCCTGAGTCTAGTGAAAATATAGTTCAAACTCCCTTAACTGTTATGATCAAATTCAAGAATAGGCGTATGATCAAGCAAAGAATACCTACTTTATTATCAAAACAACACCTGATATAGTGGCTTACTCAATGAATCAACTAGTATGTATAAACCAATTTGATATAGTTCATTTGACTAAACGAAGGATGAAAATTCCTAGCAATGGTTCAGAAGCTAGAGAGGTGGAAATAACAGTCATGAGAATTTACAGAGAACGTCTAGATTAGTCAAGGCATGAAACCAAATACAAGATAAAAAAGAAACAAGTCGTATATGCTGAAGTTCCTATGTGTGCCAAACCACCACCCTCAGCCGAACTTATTCAAACTCCACCATGTGAATTCCAACCACCACCTTCTTTATAACAATCAAATTTAATAGCAAATCCCATTACTGAAAAGTCCCAAGCATCGGTCCAATAATCAACACAAGAATATCTACCTCCCGAATCATGGTTTGATGTTTTAATCATGAAACAAATCCAACCCTTACGACTTTCAGGATCAGACAATAATTGAACAATCTTGATCAAGCTTCTGAAAGTGAGTACTCAAACTATAAATAAAACAAAATCCCCAAAAGGACAACTAGTTCATATCACTTTTAGAGTTATCATTTGAAGTCTAATAATTACTTTATTGTCAGAAGTGATGGATCCAAATTCCTACATTCTACTGCATTAGAAGCTTTGCAACTCAACCATGATGAGCTTTTAAGAATGTATTCTCTCACTAAGAAATATGTAGATATGCTTGCCAGATACAAATATGTGGCATCCATTTTAAATGTGAAGATTGCTCAATGAGTTAAGGCGAAACCAAACGAGGATTATGAATAAGATGTTTTGCATGTGACACGATTAGATGTTCATGATCCAATTATGACACAGAGATTTGAGTCCCACTTAAGTTCTTTCTGTATAATGAAGAAGATGTTTTGCAAGTGACACCATTAGATGTTCATGATCCCATTGTGACATGGAGATTTGAGTCCCACTTAAGTTCTTTCTGTATCTAACATTCAATGGTGTTAGAAAAGTCAAAGTAAGTGACTTTGATATACTTAGACTTTCTCAGGACAGCATGAGAGATCCGCTGAGCATTCCTCTTGACAACCCTATAAGAGATGCTAAGGGATACATGTATGAATGGATTTTAAACAATATGTTGGGTTGATCAAAGAGCATGAGTTTTGATACCATTATCCTAAGGGGAATCTGTTGGGATATAGAAAGGATGAAGCTACCTGAAAATTAAGTGTTGATAGTATCTAAAGATCAAATCAAAGTATTGAAGATAAGTCTACCAGTGGAAAACTACATCTGATGACTTATGTGTTGAACTACTATGACTTAGCACTCTGCCTATCTACTGAATATTAGAGGATGTGTTGTTTCACTGCTTTCGTAGACAAAGATGTCCATGCTAAAGAGTAATGGTGATAACATGACACTACAACTCTTGGTTTGTTGTTGTGGTGATTCTTGTCTATTTTGTATGTTGCATTGTAGCCAATTACATTACACATTGATGGTATGCCATAATGTGTAGATCGGTGAGTACAAATGTCACTAATTCTAAACCTAGAATAGATGGTCAAGATTTGTTCTAGTAGTATAAATATGTCGCTATTGTATAGTTATAAGATTAGCTGTTTTGTTCACTTGTATTTCTGTTACTGCATTCTATAATCAGTGAAAATAGTCAAATGAATACTATGAAAGAATATTATTTAATTCAAGTATTTATGTTTGCGTGTTTGTAAGTACGTAATTCATAGAGATTACGCATCTATTATCTTCTGATCTGTGAAAAGTTTTGTTCCACCTATACAATGCATATCATTATGTGTTTATTTTTATCTACGTTGTAATGTAAATTTAATTCAAAACTTTGTTGTGCTTAAGAACGGCAAATTATCTAAGCACAAACATACAATCTATCAAAGCTAATTTATGATTTCAATTTTTTTAGCTCTTTTTCCCGTCCCTACAAAGTGTTTCATATATACAAATTAGTACATGCTTATTTTTACAAACATTAATATTTTAACTATTATATTTTCTACTATTATAGTGTTATGATACTTATTTTTATCAATATTTGGATTTGAATATTTTTTAGATGTTTCACCTTTTATATAATCTTCTAATTTTATCGATGGCCACACTACAAGGCATGACTTTGTGACATATTGTTATATAAAGCTTTAAATATTATCTACAATGTAACAATTTCGATAAAGTTACACATTCTTTAAATATTATCTACAATGTAACAATTTCGTCATTCTTATATAAAGTTACACATATTCTGAATGTCCCCTTCAACTTTCGAGTTCACGGCAACGTTTTAACATTAGCTTTTTAAATGCTCTTACGCCTCTTGCTTCTCACCTCGCAGGTTCATGATAACATTATGACGTTAGTTTTTCACAGACTTACACACCCGCTACACGTGTATTCGTGCAGTGCATCGATTTTAGTTTTTTTCATAGTTTTACGGCACAGCCGCAACGTGATGATATTAATACTAGTAGAATATTATTGTATATAGTTCTATATTAAAACATAACGATGTACCAAAATATTGTCATCTAGTCAAATAAACATAACAATTATATATCTTATATATCCGACAGTTTGCCCAACCCATGACGTTCAGGAATGATAAATGAAGTCTAGTTTTACCTTGCAAAGTTTAAAAGTACGAAATTAAGCCTCGAGTTGTTTTCCCTTTGCCTCCTGAGACGTAAGCCTCGAGACGAACCGATGAGGCTAACCGAGGCGAACCGAGGCGTAAGCCTGATGCGGAACTAAAAAATAAACATAACAATTATATATCTTATAAAAAATAAAGTACAAACTAATTTTATCATCATATTTATCAAAAAGATTAAAAGCACACATTAAAAAGACACTGAATGTTTGAAACTAACATAAAAAGTCTAAAACATAAAAAACAAATGGTAAAACCCCCTGAGGCGCAACTTTTCTTAGCGCTTCAACCCCCTAAGACGCACAAACATAATAACCTTCTGAGGCGTCGCCTCGTACTCGTTTTTTGGCGCCTTGCCTCGAGGCGCACGCCTCAGCCGTTTTTTTGAACCATTTACCTTGTAAGAGAAAACAAAATAACTTGAGGAGCGGCTCTGGCCTTAAGGTTAGTTAATCGCCTGTTGTAAGGCTGCATCATTAATGATCTCTTAACTCTGAATAGGCTATCAGGGAATGACTACAGGGAAGAAAATCGTTAGACAAATGATGCTGAGATATTTACGAGCAGCCAAACATTGTTGCACCACTCATGGTCTCTTGGAACAGAACCACTGCAAAATAAAGATGCAATGAACAGCAAATTAGTTTATCATCCAACAAAACCAATACTACCAACTGAACTGACACGATTTCATCCTAAGCAATAAGCTTGGTTTTAAAAAGCTAAAAGGGCATCGAGACGACAAGGTCTAAAACCGAAGCGCAAAAGCGGAGGGCTTTTCGTACGTGAAGCGCTAAATGTTTATACAATTTTTTTAATATAATCCTATAGGTTTCTAGCATCCCCAGACAAAATATAGCTATAAATAATGTTTATATATGCTTTAATGTATAAATTACATATATATATAACTTATTTAGCAACATTTATAGCAGTTTGAAGCAAAAAAACACCCCATGTACAAGAAGCGCGCACCTCAGAGGGATTTTCCCCAAAAATTCGCGCTTTTCTTGCGTTTCTTGTACAGCATGTGTCTTGTGTTACAAAAAGCCCCAACACTCGCCTCAAAATCACATTGCACCTAGGCGCGCCTCAGGCGCGCCTTTTAAAACCAAGGCAATAAGTATAAGTAATTTCAGCACACTTATGAGTAAATGCATTTGATGTTGTGTTTCATCTCTAATGAATCAAATAATTAAAATATTAATTTTCACATTATAAGAATACAAAGTAAATGGGTTGAAAGTTGCAGAGTGCATCATTTTATACATGTATACATTGTACTACATCCAGATATATGAACATTGCTGTATAAAATATTAACCACATTTTTATACAAATTTTTAGAAAAACTGAAGAAAAAATGTTTCTGATCAACCCATCCGGCCATTTCAGCTTGTATCAAAAAAATCTTGTTCTTAAATGTCACACAGCCCATATGCCAAACCTAGTGTACCAGACTCCTGCATCCGCAAGTTGCGGAGGGTGCCTAGAAGAGTCTGTTGTTTCCATTACACGAACTTGTGACCTCCAGATCACATGGCAGCAACCTTACCGTTGCTCCAAAGTACGCCTCTCATTACACCATTAGTTAAATAGTATAAGTCTTGATAAATTTACAAGTAACAAAATAGATAAGTAGGTTCCTTTCATTTATGTCACAGTTTCTAGTTCTCTATTCTCCTTTTGTGGGATCCATCTTCATATCTCCTGCTCCATGCATAAATTAGTGGGAGAGAGCATATCTGATTCTTCTCATGCACTGTAAACGTGACCAAGAAATAAATTGGCAAATGACCATGACGAAAGGATCTTAATTATCAAAAATGTACATGATATGGAACATATAATGCTAAACAAACACATATTCATAACTTATAAGGAAAAACATCAAAAAATATTTGAGTACTGTCCAGCACCAAATTTTAACCATAATTTTTTAGACAGCTAAACCAGTATCGACGCACCCATACAACCTTTCAACAAAATTCACAACAGAAAAGAGGCAGATGTCAACATCCACAAGAGAGTTTCAACATGAATTTCATGTATGTGGTTATCAATAAGAACAGCAAGTAAAAAGATGTTTCAAACAACTATATGCATAAGGGAAGTTCCACATATCATTTACTTACCGACAGTTTCACAAACTAGACTCCCCAAAAATTTCCAAACATTGTAAATGTTCTTGCCTCTTAAGATGAGCACACTCCATCAAGCTTCCAGCAACAAAAATGGAAGCATATCAAGTTTTTGCACCACTATAGTACTGTATGTTCGCATCCTTGTTATCGCTGATGTATATAGTGATTAAGCATCACTGTCTTTCAATATCTAAAGCAACATTAATAGCCTGTAATTTTACATCAATATGCTATAACAAAGCATAGCAATATATGAAAGCTTGATGGCCATGTAATATGACTCTTATAGATAAGATTACAAATACTTGACTTACTCAGACAAATGACACATGGTATATAAGAAGAAAAATGTATAAGGCGACCAATAACATCACAGTAGGTTTGTATTTCAGCACATTTCATATAAATAACTTAATCATACATGGTGAACGAAAAATATCATGACAGCTTCCATTATAGTTTATAAAAACAAAAAAAACAAAAAAACAAAATCAGATTAATGATAAATGGTAAATTGTCACCAATAATCTCCACAAGAGCATAATCCATTTTCAAAATGGTGGAACCTCTTGGCATCACGTGCAACAATCAGTCTTCCAACAAGCTTAGACATAATCTTCAGTGCATTGTGGCAATCACCACAAACACGAAGATTTTTTATTATCCTTACTGGCGCACGGGCTGGACTGGTTAAAAGAGCCTGAGATAAAGCAAGTCTTTCACTATGTGATAGAAGAGCTTCTTCCTTGCTTTCTTGGTCTACGTCATGAAGAACAAATTTAGTCTCGGGCACATACCCCGACTCTTTCATGTGTTGTTTCAAACACCTAAGCTGACTATATAACTTCTCGTGCTCGGGGTGTGAAGTATCTCCTGCTCTATACTCATAGACTTTAGTTTTAATCTGGAGGGGATTAAAGCCGGACAACCTCTTTTTTTCTTTTTCCTTTGCAATGTCTGAAGCCTTTATCGGTATAAGGCCTGCTTTTGCTTCTTCATCCAAACAAGAAGGGTCTAGAAGCTCGATAAGCTCAGTACAACGATCTCCAAGCTCTGTATACCCATGAATCCTACATTGATTCATCATAGTTTTCCAAACTTCTACACTTGGCTCTATGGGCATATTATCAATGAACTCCAATGCTTCATTTAAATATCCTGCACTCCCAAGCATATCAACTACACTCCTATAATGATCCAAGGATGGCTTGATGTTGTAGTTCTTACTCATCGACTCAAAGTGTAACAACCCCTCTCTCATGTCTCCTAAGACACTACATGCCGTAAACACACCAAAAAACATCTGACTATCAGGCTTCAAACCAACCTTTTTGAATTCGGTGAACATATCAATTGCATCTTCCCCATGACCATTTTTAGCAAGCCATGTTATCATGGTGTCCCAAGAAGTGAGATTTCTCTGGGACATTTTATCAAACACCTTATACGCATCTTCCATAGAACCACATTTTGCATACATTTCCAAGATTTTGTTGCAAACGCGAACATCAAGATGCGATAATGACCTTGTGAGGTGCTCATGAACATGTCTAGCTTCTTCAAGTGCCTGAGCCTCTCCACATTCATTCATCAAAAACACATATCTAGGTATATCAACTGAAACATTCTGCTGCTCGAGTAAACCCAAAACCTCCACAGCTTCCTTTAACTTCCCCTCCTTGCAAAGAAGATCAAACTCCTCAATCGTGCCACGTAATCGCCCATCTTCATCCGCCTTCTCATCAGGTCGAGAACTTCCCATGCCACTATATGACCCATTTGGGATTTGATCATACATTCCAGTACTTTGTTGATTTCTTGAAGAACTACCACTGTATACTCCATTATCATGAAACATGTTCGCTTGTTGCTGATCAGTTGCAACATGTTGTCCAGAACCCACACTTGCTACTTGCTCAAAATTTGTGGTGCTTTGACTGTTAATGTTATAGTTACCTTGAGTTTGTTGAAACACCCGATTATCTTCGAGATATTGATCACTAACACCTCCTACTACTTTTTCTGATACTCCACTGCTCATCCTATATGTATTCTGCACATTTCTACCTTCTTCATACAACCTATTTGAAGTATGCATGGTTACCTTATTCTGAAACATGGAATTATCGCTAAACTTTACATTAGGGTTTTGGTCAAATCGACCACTACCTTCCCTAAAATACCAATTTTTACTAGGGTTTTTGCCAGCAGCTGGCAAAACCTCATCAGGGTTTCTGAATTCAAAGCTCTCATTGGTGGCAACAGAACTAAGAGTAGCATAAGTTTTCACATATGAATGAGGTTTGATGCAAGTAGATGAACAATACCTTCGTGAACAACTGGTGCCACTGCATACCTTATACAGATAACAGAGAGATTTCACGGTTTGTGATGATTTCGCTCTTGCTTGAGACATTTTCTAGCCGATGAAATGATTAGAGGATCATAAAAAAGGCTCCGGTGAGTGTTCCCGTCGGCGGCGAGGGAGCTACGGCGGAGGGCGGTGGTGGTTAAACGAAGGTTTGGGGGTTCTCGTTCGAAAGAGTGTTTACTTGAAGGTCAGAACTTGAAAATTGAAATCGGTGGATTGCAAATTCACTTGGGCGGTGTATGGGATTCTGTGAGGGCTCCTTATCGACTCCTCCAAAAAAGTTTTGAGAATTCTCAAAATCTCCTTATTCTCCTCGTAATTTCATCTCCATTTAAATACAATTTCATCTTCTTTTGATTTATTTTCTTCTTAAAATTCAAAAGGAGTTTTAAAAAAGCAAACACAAACACCCACTTTAATCAGTACATGTGTATTGTTCGATATACACATTTAGATCAACACTTTAAACTATCAAAAAGAAGTCCTACAATTTTGAAGATATTATACAATTAAGAATGACAATGTGAGACTTTGGTAGTAATTGGTAATGTTAATTTCATATCTCATTGTAAAACTATGTGAAACTAATACCCTTTGAGAATCTAATGATATCAAATACATCAATGGGTATGAGGTATAACTATCTGTTTATTAAAAATATGTGCGAGATTTTCATCATCACCATAATATTTATTACCATAATATTTATATATTTTTAAGCTACAATAAATTCAATTTATATGTTACTTATATATCATCATCACCATAAAAAATTAAAAACATAAAAAATTTATAATAATACAAATTCCAAATTTTACTTGCGAAAGAAACAGGTTGTCGTGGCCAACATGGGGCAGTTGAGTTCGGTTTTACCGAGTGTGATTATCGGGTTTCGTTGGCATCCATTTAGTGAAGAAAGTGGCGGGCAAATGGGAGAGTGGGGAATAGTTTCCACAAGTAATTTCAGGAGAAGTTAGCATTTTGTTCTCGATCAGGACAAGGTGGATGTAGCAGCCATGCATTTAGAAGGGGATACCTTCAACCTATACTCATGGTTGTGTAGTGTTAACCAATGCATAAAGATGCACTTTGGTCCACCAGAGTGTCAAAACTTGAACGAGTATTTGTGTAGTGTTAAACAAAACGGATCGTTCCATAAATATCGTCAGGAATTTGCAAGACGATCATCATGGTTATCTAATTGGGTTGACCATTGCTTGCTCTAGGTTTTTCTTAATGGACTCAAGGAGGAATTGAAGTATGATGTCAACATACATAAGCTACATACAATTTACAAAGTCCTGAGCTTCACCCTCGAATTTAAATCCAAACTTTTGTTGGGTTTGTTAGACATCTTATCAAAGTTGTTTAACCTCTTAAATATGAAAAAACAAAGCTTAATAATATATTTTATAAACTAAAATTTAAAGCATATTATTTATCATCAATAAAACCAAGAACAAAGGATCAAATATATGTGAAAGAACTAGCTATCAAGCATAAAATAACAATCAAATACAAACTCAAGAAACTACCTTTCAAGAGCTGCCAAAACTGTGAGAATGAGGAAGGGGATGGGGTTCTTGAACGGCCAAAACACCAAGGAAGATATCCTCAAGCTTGCATACCCACAAGCATCAAGCAAACACCTTTGTTGCTAGGATTTTGAACACCAAAATCGACCAAAAGGAGCTGCTGAAAACCTCTTTCAGCCATGAGTTTTTCTTCCAAGGGAGGAGAGAATTTTGGTCTTTTGCATGTAAAAGAGGGAGTGAGAGTGTGGAGTGTATAACTAGTTAAATGTGTCTACTTCCAAGACTACAACGAATGACTTAAACACCCACCAAGGGGCGGCCGAAAATGGGTTCAAAATAGGGTTCCCCCCATTTTTAATCTTTTATTTAATTGTAACTTGTTACTTAATAAGTTATGTAATTAAACTTTTAATTATATAACTCATACACACTATTATTATTTGATGTTATTTAACCAACTTAAATAACATTACAAATGATACCCATGAACAAAATATCCTTATAAGTTGTTCTATCTCATATATAATTTATTTAGAAAACCCATTTTCTAAATTGGTGTAATTATTTAATTGCATGATCATATCATCAATTAAATATTTATTGGTGTTTGCTAAGCTTGTTTTTGGGTATGACCCGACTTGGATCATAACGTACTAACCACATCAATGTTCTATGTGTCTTGGGCATAAAGAATCTAACAATCTCCCACTTGCACAAGATTCATAGAAGATTGATGCAAGCAGTAAATACCGCCTAAC